>JAQGAB010001354.1:0-16912 GCA_034696565.1 Isotomurus graminis
CGATTGCTGAATATGCGGAAAAAATATACAGTCACCTTAAACGCAGCAAATGTGAAAGAGACAATAACTTTGAGCCAAATTTGCTAGCTTGTAATAAATTTGCATACATGGGATGGTCAAAGCAGCTGGAACATTTCAAAACTCTCATAGAAGCAAGACAAACGCATGCCAAGGACGTTTACATCGGAAAAGAAATTCTGTGGCGAAGAAACTCGGGATGGGTTGTGGACCATATAGTAGATTTCAATATTTACAACCGTATTGCTGTACTTATTACGTCAGGCATAAATGAGAGATGGGTTGAGTTAATAAGAAACGCAGACACTTTGCACAACTACGCAGTACAGCGTAATATAGAAGCCAATGTGACGGAAGAACTAAATCGGGGAAACGAGAATGTAAAAAAGGCGAAGTTAGAAGGAAACTTATCAACAATCTTTATCGTTTACACGACATTTGTTAGCGTTGCTGCATGTTTCTTTATCATTGAAACGATTAGTTGTGGTCTCAAAATAATCTATTCACACCGGGTACAATATTACTTAAGGTTGAAACGTTTTCGCTGCCGCACGATAAAATCAATTACCAAGTCGGTAAATACATTCTTGTTATTAGTATCGAACTCATTTGTATGTAAATGGTAAACTAACGAGACACCTTTCTATTTATAGACACAGCTATAATGGGATCTTGGTATGCGGCCCTCTCTGCAAGTAATTATGTTTAGTCTACAGGTTCTGGAGAATAACGTTGCCGTATGATATCTGAGGGTAACTATCATAAAAGTTTTGTGAGATGGCTGTCTTTAATCGATCTTTGCAACGGGAATGTACCTGATTTTATGGAAGTCATGGTTTTTGGAAATAATGAAGAATTATGGATAGGTCACAAAGTTATGTGGATGTATTGTGTGTGTACTATTTTGCTTATTGTGGATTACTGTTGGTTATCAGGTATTTAGGGATAAAAACGCAGAGTGGTGCAGGTTTTTCATTATATGTAAACCCTACTTATCTACTTAACATTTGGTTCGTTGAAAGGAAAGCGGGTAATCATTTAATTAGATTAGGTTCAAGACAGCTTGACCAGAACACGAAAAACTGTCCACACGATAAATACTTATAAAAAGTATTTTCAGTTATGTACAATAGTAAGGCGGACCCAAAAGTTAGTTTAACTTAATTTTATTTTCTCTATTTAAAGTTTATTATACGAGGAATGATGCAAGTTACATGTAAAGGAAATTCGAAAGGTAAATCATATTTTAAAACGGAATATTCGTTAATTCCAACATTCGAACTACTTATTGTACCCCGAAAAGTTTGCAAGTTTGGAACAATATTTGGTTTACCAACTGCCTGAGTAACTTCCAAAAAGAAAGCTACTTAAATTCAATCATTAGTAAAACAAAAAATCCATAACGCATCTAACAAAGTCTATTTTACTGAAGCAATCTAATTAACGATGACCCCAGTTTAATTAACAACTTTTTAATCACATCAGTATAGATATTTGGGTTGGGGAAATGAATAAACGATTTTAATGTATACAAATGGGATCCACAACCAGAAATTCATTTCTATATGTTTTAATTTTAATTTTGGCTTTTTATCAAAATTTTTTAACACACTATTTTTACAACCTCCAAACGTTACGTAGACTGAACATAAAATATGATTATCGACCTATCCAACAGTTATGAGTACACTGATTGTATACTACACGTTGACATTTTAAAGTAATAACATGGCCCAACTTTAATCCTTAAAGGTCTCAATGACTTCGTTGCTTTCTCAACATACTTGCTCCCATGAATTTTACTTGACAGTCCATGAACAGCTACGGCGCTTTTAAAACAGTTTTTCTCAAAGTAAAAGACTGCAAATATGACAATTACAAGTGACATTGAGAAACGTAATGGCATTTTCCATTCAAACGACTTGATCCACATGACGTTTGCGATAACGTGTGTAGCAATAAGAACATATTGAAATACTGGCCAAATGAACGGAGCAAAGTACTCGTTATGCTTTCGATTCTGAATTTCCAACTGACGATAGCCACAAAGACTTTCCAAAATCAATCTATTTTAAACAGTAGGGCATGTGAGAAACAACAAATTACTTAACTTGTATTTTATCTTGTAACATTGCAAACCTTAACTGCCGGGAAGTCATGTGTCCTTTTGCCCGTCTTGAGACACCAACTTGTGCCAGCAGCCTAAACTCATTAATCCAATGAACAGTCAGTAACGTGTAGAGATGAAGGACAAGTCCTAAATAGGAAATAATACTGCAACAAATATTCGACATAAGAAGTTCCATAATGACGAAGAAGATGATGACTGGAGGAGAGTCATAAATGTTCCTGGAGAGATAAATCGATCCCTAATACCGAAAACTGTGCCGCTCAGTCATAAATTGGGCAACAGGACCAAGTAACGGCTGAAAAACGATCACAGTTAGCATTACTGCGTAGTAGCGGTCCACGCTCTTTGACCCAACTTTTGACATTCTTCCGTATCGTTCTGTTCAAATTTAACTTTATTAGCAACACACAAGTCACAATGGAAAACCTAAGTCTCATAAATAACTTACGTTTAAGTCGTCTGTGGTTCACAAGAGTCTCATTGAAGTGGTCTCCAGCGAGTTTAGAAGAAAGTACACCGAGTTTTTCAATCAAGCATATTATTCTTGTACTCGAGTGAAGAAACTTCATCCTCTCTGCACTCGACGTAGTTGTGTAGTCCAAGTTAAACGCAACTTGCAGTTGATATCCACAATCGAGGAATAACCAGACAAGTCCAAAAACCCAAATTATAGGAAATCTCTTTAGTTCCAACCTCTTCGTGTCTTCATTCTAAATAAAAGGTTGTCCATGAGTCTTTCCACATATGTAGATTATTTTTCGGAAGTAATATTCCCAACCTGACTACTGAATTTTCCGCCTTTGCATCTTGATAATCGACTTCATACCAGAAAAAAGATTTACCAGCAGACGTTTTCGGATGCACTAAGCTGTTTCTAACAATTGTTTTATGTTGAACCTGAAACTTTGTTACCCTAAAATAAAACCGGAATTCGTTAATGTAATTATATATTTGTCAATCGATTGGGCAAAAAGTTTCAGTGTAATAAAAAACACTAAGGTTATAAATTAAACCAATTTAAGGTAGGTTGATCACTAAATGTAAATTATATATGAGAAAACCAAGAAAATCGACCAACCATAAGTATTTTATAAGCGTAAAGTTTTTTCTTTTGCTTATCCGTAATCAACTTTATATATGGAAGTCATGTTGACGTTCTGCATATATTTTCAAAGCATAATAGTTAAGTAATCGTTGAGTCACTCATTCTATTTGGTTAAGCTTCTAAAGAAGCTCTCAGAGATCTCAAGGTTTTCGCAAATTCCGTACTGCTATTGAAATATTTATTCATATTGATTGTGTGACATTAGGAAGAGCTATTGCAGTGCTGTACAATTCTATGGAATACATAACTTGTATTTCTTTCGCGGGGTTTGTTTAATGATTCATGTGTTTAAATCAGCCCAGAAGCAATGTTGTAGAAAGTGTATTTTGCTTTGGAGCTGATGCGATTAATGAAAATGATAAGCAACTTATCTTGTTCCAAACAGCACAGTCACCAGGTGCTTGAAACCTTCAAGGAAGTTAATTCATGCTTTAATACGGTTTTGGCACAAGTATTGATTAGCTGATAGTATATAGTTCTTCAGTTTCTCCGAGACTCCCCATCTCCATGATGATAAAAATTAAGAACACATTTTCTCCTGTCAAAATATTTTTATTTGTTAAAATAGCAACTTACATCTAATTTGTACTTTGTTTAACACCCAGAACATATTTAATACTGCATAACAAACACTATAACTAATAATGCGGACACTTCTAAATTGATCCCTGCATCAGTAAACACCAGTCTTGATCTCTCATGAATAGATTTTGATGAATCTAGTTAAGTTGATTTCGATTTAGGATAGGCAACTACTCTGAACGACTTGACGGTGGAAGTCAAGCTTGTTGGCAAAGTCTGTAGACTTTTCTCTCTCCTACAGTCTCCATCCGTTTCAAACAATTCAATGGACAAGTCATAGTCCGTCATGGAAGGAAGGAAAGCCTTGACACAGCGCGGGGTTTCGTTTACCAACGAATGACATTCTGACTCAAACTTATCGGAGGATTCCATACGGTTTAGTTTGATACTGTTGAATATTTCTTCTGATCCTGTAGACATGAACAAAATATTTAGTTGTTTGAATGCGTACAAAGGTCACAACTGCAATCAATAGCGTTGCATCAAATTGCCCCGAAAACAAATATTCAAGGTAATACAGATGAATATTCAATGTACCTTTGCATCCCTCCTGCTTATAGAGTGTTACTTCCAGTTCACCTGGAACAGTTTGTATAGGTTCAACTGGAGCAGTAGACACTGAAGTGGCGAGAAGAACGATGCACACTGAAAGTGTAGTGGACATCAAGGAAATCAGAGTTTGACAGAACATAGTGTATTGCTTTCACTGTGACGCAAGATTAATTCTGGGATGTTCTTTAGAATGTTTTGTACTGTGCTGCTTAATGTTCGGCTTCGTTATTGAACTTTGGTACTGTTAGATGTTTCTTAGAGATCGTTTTGTACTTTTGAGTATTTGTGCTTGAGCTGTTGTGAGATAAACTGCAATTCTCCAATTGATGAAAGTCAGGAAGTTTCGTGTTATTTTATACTGACAGCATTTTGGGTTTGCTAGGAAAGACGGATCTTCTTCATTTTTATGATGCAAATCGGTCAGGCTTTTTTAAACAAACGACGTGTCATTCGTGTCTGTAGGCATTAACCAATGTCGTCATGAATTTGTGAGAAGAAACTGTAGAATGGATTTAACGGAATTAGTATAAACTTGGTAATTGGTATTGTGGAATTCACCATTGGGAATTGGAGTAAGAGGAAGAAAATGTTTCTGGTGACGCAATACATTTAAACCGTCATAACTCTGTGTGCTTGGTGTGGTGGTCTTTTATTAATATTTTGTCAAATACCAAACCGCAAGAGGATGCGAGTACATGGGCCCAACCTGCACACATAGTAGCAAGTTCCATTACATTTTGCACGATTGTTTTTATGACGTGAGCTCAAAGCACACTAGCGACCAGAAAGCCGGAACCAGAGAATAATGCGTGCAGCTGGCAATTTACGCTATCATGATTTCCACATTTTAATACGCGATATTCTTATTTATTCTTATGTGCAAAGGAATAGAAAAGGGTGATGTGGAGTTATTTCTTAAAGTATTTTAATTGTAAGAATTACTACACAAGTTTACTTATGCGAAGCTATTAATTGAATTGTTATTAAATATTTTAGTCCTCTAGCCAGATACCGTGAATGAACTCTTGTGAATGGAAATACACGAACTGGACGACGCAATTGCTTTACATGTGACTTAATTAGTAATACGCTCTGCTCGTAAAACTGCTCAGCGCACAATTTATTCAGAAGTTAGACAATCTACGAAAACATATCACAATATATTGAATTGAAAATATTTTCTATTGATCTGGAGGAGGTTTGTTTTATTCGTATATTTATTGTTAGAATGTTGGAGTTCTTGCATTTAATTTTGTTATCAGGCCCAGCTACATCTTTTCATCATATGTTGTGTGGAACAAAACTTATTATGCTGCTTATTTCTATCTTATTTGGTTTCATACTTTACCGTTGCTATTTTGTTGAAATAAATCCGTTTTATATTATTTTGCCCGTTCGATTTCGTGCTAACGATGGAAAATTGTTTGTTGATCATCGGATATTCACACCAGCCATATTGCGTGTGCAAGCACTATACCTGGCCTACAAAACTTCAAAAAATTAGCTGCCAACGTTGCCCTTGAAAAAAGTTACGAGTGCTTTTTGGTCAAAAACAGGGTTTATTTTAAACTTTTTGGGTTCTAGGATAAATTTTGAAACAAAAATTCATAACAGCAATTTTTTTAACAATCGCTTTTACTTTTCAGCAAAAATTGAAAATTTTCGAAATTTTCATTGGAAACTGAAAAAAACTTTTCACAATGAATCAGTTGAGTTTGCGGGTAATTTTTGCCCATTTTGGATAAAAAATTTGAAAATTTTCAGTTTTTGTTTTTAGCAAAAGCGATTTCAAAGAAAATGGTTATTTTAGATTTCTAGAAAAAAATTGCTATTTTATGATAAAAATTATTTGATATGGTCTGAAATAGCATGTATTTTTAGAAAAATCTCTATAACTTTTTTCGGAGACATTGTTGGCAAAAACTTTTTTCACAGTTTTGTAGGACAGATATTGTGCCTTCGAACACCATTCAGCTCGTTCGAATATCCAATGATCAACCATCAATTTTCCATTGTAAGACAAGAAGTACATGAACTAATGGTGTAATGAATATTAATAGACACATTTAACTGACGTTCCTCCTTATCGAAATATACAGTTTTAGGTTTTGTGTTTGTAGTAGTTTAAGTAAGTGAAGCTTAATTTCATGTAAAGTCAATAAGTGCGAATGTGTTTGTTATAATAAATTAGGCTTAATTGCTGAAGAGAAACAGGAACATTCAAGTCAATGGGATCAAGGAATTGCAGTTATTAACAACTTATTGTTTTATTATTCTTTCACTGTTCTGACATGTAAAACGAGGATTAGAGAACTGAGGTCTGACTGGGACTCATGAGGGTCTAACATATGCAGTTGTAACAAAGTTTGCTGCTAACGGTCATTAAAGTTATCTCTAGATATTGTATCGTAACTTTAGACACGTGCTTGTTGCCTGTAGTAACGATTTATTTCGACCCGTCAAATATTCTTCAAAAGTTGTTTATTTAAATTATTTTTTATTTTTTATTAGTTGTTTATTATTTAAATCCCGGGGTGGAAATTAGTAAATCGACTACCAAAGACATTGTCCCGCGTGTTATATCTACAAATTCGGATCTGTCGAATGCATAAAATATAAACCCTGCCAGTCCAACATTTCCGATGATCAGCCTTCTTGCCTTAATTTGTCGTAGTTCAAACTTGGATTTAGGAGGAAACATTTGTTTCCAATTTTTGATTAGAAGTTTGCATGCTTCAGGTATTCGGGATCCAATGTTTGCAGCACAAAACGCGAATGCCATTATTAATATGGCGAAAACGCCTAATCCCACTTTCATGCTTCCCATGAGAAGACTAGACGCCGGAACTCGAATGGTCCCAACGAGTGACAACGCTATTGTGAGTTTTCCACACCAGAAAATCCAAAACATTCCTTGCGGAATAAATGAGTCGCCAGCTCTCACAACAATCAAACATTTTTGGTACATGATGTGTAGAATATCTCTTTGTCTCCTGAATACCCCAAATACTGTTTGAAACTTAATCATATGCGCAATATTATGGTTCATCATCAAGGGCATTCCCAATACAATCAACAAGACTACAGGAACAACCCTGAACATTTCACAAGAAATCAAGAAAGTGACTGCAGTAGACAAAAATTGCAAAAATAACCAGGTTAATGGATATTCTGCTCGAAAGAACGGGAAGAAGAAATCCAACAGGACCATGGAACTGATGACCTCTTCGACAGATGCAACCAGCGTTACAAAAACTGGCAACATTGACCAAATAATAATTCCTACGTAACTGATCATCCATATCGAGTGCCCTTTGTGTTCTTCCAATTGTAGAACTATGCGCTTAAGGTCTACAAAAATAGTTTTTTATTTAAAAAAAATGTTTAAACTAGTTTTCAGGTTGCTATTAATTTTACCTTTTCGTGTTTGGACCTCCTCCTCTAAATGTAACAGTTCATTGAAGCAATTGACCGCATCTGCACCGCGAAAGGGAATGAAAACACATGCGAACAAAGGAATACTCATGAGTGCCACTAACAAAATGTATGCTGCAATGTACATCAAACTGATTCGATTCTGCATAGTGTTGGTAGAAAAATAAAGATAAATAACGGAGCTAAATCCTCCGACAATAACAAATCCAATGGTAACGTTGAGATAAAACCAAATGTATTCAGAGAATGAGGTAAATCTAAACGTAATCCTATTTGTTTTGGTATTCCAGGATATCGGAAATTTTGTGACATTATAGTACAAGGAGAATTGCAGAGTCACGCTTTTAGAAAACCAAGATGATACCATTTTTCGTATTCAATGTTTAATTTGAGTATGATTGAAACTTAGGATGCTTAAATTGTGACTGACTCTAGTTCTCAGGTGGAATAGCAAAAAACTAGAAGAAAGTCCTGACAACCGTTCTTATGTGATTTAAAACACTTCGAAATTTGAATTTATATATTAGAGATGTTTCAATTATGTTGTACATAACTTGTCACATTGATTCAATCATTTTTGTAAGATACTATTCGGTACCTGAATTCGATAAATGTGAAGATATTGTTTTTAAGCTTAGAAGCAACGCTTTCAGCGTATTAATTTTTGTTTTTCAGGTTGATATTTTCTGCAATTAAACGTTTTGTTTCTAGGTCCTTTTTAGGCAATGTTTTTGATTACGTTAACAATAATCCGCTGGATTAAATTTATTTGTTTTAGTTTTTGGGTTCAGGTACTATTTGCCAATATATGTTGCCTAATATTTGCCTAGATCTTACAATGCCTATATCTTAATTGTAAAATATAATTAGGCTTTTCCTTTTGACAAGCAGAACTCTATCAACAATGTGGCAATAATATCAAAATTTGCGGAATTTTTTTACTCTGGAAGGTTTTATATTCTAATAGGTCACATTGGATTAGTTACACAATATTTCTGTCAATGTTGGCTTTATTGTTGAAATCTTTAAGTAGAGCGCGAGGCATAATTGTTAGTGTTTTAAAGAAACCCGTAGAGGCGATGAAATCCGATAATTTTATGTTAAAATATTGGGAAAATCGTACTTTCTAATTGGCAAGCAATATTGCAAATTTATTTGTATCTTTTTCGGGTATTTTACACTCATTTTCTTTACCCTAATCTTCCTTTTTACCTTGATTGGTATTCCAACGGCTACGTATCGATATAAGCCATTCTAAATCAAAGGATGTTGTGAAGCACAATATTAGGTAAAATGTCTTTTAAATGGAATTAAATAAGAATAACCAGTCCAAGAGTACTTACAATGAAGATCCTCGAGTCAGGGTCCTGGGAATGGGTTTCTTTTGTTGCAAACGTCCATATGGGTAGACAACTTAAAGTTTTAAAGAAAAATTAGCTGCCCATATGCACTTTTCGCTGAATAAACTAGGCGTGAACGCGCGACGTAGCAACCACTGGAGATGGAGGAGATGGAGGAGTGCGAGCGGTGGGAGGAGGGGGAGGGAAAATCCCATCCTCTCTCATGTTAGAAACAGGACTTTGCAATGAGAATCCCCCATTAAGAAAAGCGTCCCGCTTATGGGAAATTGCGATTTTTAAAATGGAGGAAGACGAGATTTTTCCTCCTTCTCCTCCAACGCTCCCACTCCTACATCTCCTCCCTCTCCAACGGTTGCTACGTCGCGCGTTCACCCTTAATTAATTCACTGAATAGTGCATATGGGCAGCTAATTTTTCTTGAAAACTTGAAGTTGGCTACCCATATGGACGTTTGCAACAAAAGAAACCCATTCCCAGGAACCTGACTCGAGGATCTTCATTGTTAGTTATATTTAAGTAACACATCTACATATGACAAAATTGTTGTTCAACAAGCAATGTTTAGATACTTACAATTAGTTAGCTAATCTGTCTGGCGTTATTATGTTTTAAGCGTTGCAAGTGACATTCGATGTCGGCATTTTCCCACCGGTTTTTATATTATATAACATGTGGTAGTACATATTTCATTCTTCGGTTTGGAATAATGAATAAGGTATCGTCTTATGAATAAAAGTGGCAGAGTTCGCGAATTTAGGACCTGCAATGACTTCGTTTTAGAACTTGCAATGTCTTGGGACAAACTGCTTGAGCTACTTGTTACTAACGTTTCCGTAACTTAGACAGCTTTAAAGTTAAAATGTTGCATTTCAAACATAAAGAAAACCCGGGGTTCAATCCTCCAATTGTGTTGTTAAATCTTTATAAACTCTTATGTGACTCATCCATAAATATGTGTCTTTATTTGCTTGAATATTTGCAATACAAAACCATGAATAGGTCTAGACAATACATTTAAAAGAATCGTAAGAAGCTGTGGCGTGTGTCTCGTTGTAATATTTACATAAGATTTAATAATGATATATTCCACAAACAACTTTCTATGAACAAAGAGTGCTGACTATTAATAACGTAATGAATGTAATAATGATAAGGCAGAATTAGATTCTACCTTGAAACATAATTTACTTCCCCAGATGATCCTTGTTCTAGTCATCTATCAATTTAATGATCGAATCAACTCAGGAGATTGGTTTAAGTACAAGATATTATGTGTGTGTTTGTTGTATTCGGAGTAATGTGAATTTGATTCATGTTTATTCAGTTTTATTTGTAAAAAAGGCTTAATCGCTGCTCATTAAATTGCTCAGCACTTCACTTCTGCATAAATTCGATAAACAATCTACGACACCACGTCAGAATATTGATTTAAAAAGTATCTTTCTACTGATCTGGAGGAAGTTTATTTCATTCTTATACTTATTGCTAGAATGTTGGACTTTTCGCATTTGTTATCGGACTTACATATTTTCATCACTTAGAATAACACTTATTATGTTGTTTATTCCTATTTTATTTGGTTTCATACTTTTCTGTTGGTATTTTCGTTGAAATAAATTCCTGTTATATTATTGTGCCAGCTTTGTTATGTGCTAAGACAATACTTGAGTGAACGGAGTGTGTAATGAATATACATTGTTGAGAGTTTTTATGGCTTGCTGTTTGTTTATGAGCGCAACTAGGGCGTCGTTCTAAAATAAAACTGAAATAACTTAAGGAATAAGCAACTTGCTTGTCGTTAAACTGGTCACACTCGTTAAACAAACAAAAACATTGTACAAAGCAAAGTACTACACGCTTAAACTGAAAAAGATTAACAGGCACTTATAAATAAAGTTTCTCGCTTTCGAAATACACAGTTTTAGGTTTGGTGTTAGGAGTATTGTGAGTGAAGTGTTATTTCATTTAAGAAAAAGGTGCAAATGTGTTTGTTCTAAAAAGTGGGGATTATTTGTAAAGAGCAACAGGAACATTCAAGTCAGACAATGAGATAAAGGCATTGTAGTTATTCACAACTTATTATTTCATTATTCTTACATTAGACCCTTTTGACATGTAACACAGGGATTGGGTAGCTGTGGAAGGACTGGGACTCAGAAGGGTCCAACATGAGCAGTATTAACACGTTTGCTGGTAATGTTCAGTTAAGCCATATTTAGTTATTATATCGTAACCTTAGACGCGTCTTTGTTGCCTGTATTAATGATATATATATAGACCCGTAAAGTCGGCTTGTATAAGTTATTATACAACTGTTACATTACTATCTGCAGAGTAAATGCAAATCTCAGCGTAATTAGTTGCGCAATAATATTATTTAAATCCCGGGGTGGAAATTAGTAAATCTACCACCAAACACAGCGTCTCACGTATTGTATCCACAAATTCAGAACGATCGAATGCGTAAAATATAAACCCTGCCAGCCCAACATTACCGACTATTAGCCTTCTTGCCTTAATTTGGCGTAGTTCAAACTTGGAGTTAGCAAGCAACCTTTCCTTCCAATTTTTTATTAGAAGTTTGGAGGACTCAGGTACTTGGGATCCAATGTTTGCAGCACAGAACGCGAATGTCATGATTAATGCGGCAAAAACACCTAATCCCACTTTAATGCTTCCCATGAGAATATTAGACGCGGGAACTCGAATAGTCCCAGCCAGTGATAACGCAATAGTGAGTTTTCCACACCAGAAAATCCAAAACATTCCTTGCGGAATAAATGAGTCCCCAGCTCTCATCAGAGTAAAACATTTTTGATACATATTATGTAAAATATCTCTGTGTAGCCTGAACATGCCAAATTTTGTTTGAAACTCGATCATATACACCAGATAATGTTTCAACATCAATGGCATACCCAACACAAACAATAAAACCACAGGAACAACCCTGAACATTTCACAAGAAATCAAGAAAGTGACTGCAGTAGACAAAAATTCGAAGAATAACCAGGTAAACGGATATTCTGCTCGAAACAACGGGAAGAAGAAGTCCAAGAGGACCATGGAACTGATGACCTCTTCAACAGATGCAACTAGTGTGACTAAAACTGGCAACGAAGACCAAATATAAATTCCTAAATAACAGAGCATCCAAACCAAATGTCCGTCTTTTTCTTGAAATTGTATTTTTGTGTGCTTGAGATCTACAAAAACATGTTCTTATATCAAAAACATGTTTAAAGTACTTTATGAGCTGATGTTGTATTTACTCTTTCGTAATTGACCCTCTTCTTCTAAATGTAACAGTTGATTCAAGAAATTGGCAGCATCTCCACCGCAAAAGGGAATGAAAACACATGCGAACAAAGGAATATTCATGAGTGCCACTAACAAAATGTAGGCTGCAATGTACATCAAACTGATTCGATTCTGCATAGTTTTGGTAGTAAAATAAAGATAAATCACGGAGCTAAATCCTCCTACAATTACAAATCCAATGGTAACGTTGACATAAAACCAAATGTACTTAGAGAATGAAATGAACTGAAACGTGATTCTATTTGTTTTGGTATTCCAGGATATCGGAAATTTTGTGACGTTATAGTACAAGGAGAATTGCAGATTCACGCATTTTGAAAACCAAATTGATACCATGATTTGGTTGTAACTTATAGTCGATCTGAAAACTGTGATGGTAAAATTGTAAATGACTTTAGTTTCAAGTTTGGGATCTGACAATTAAGGATATACAAGAAATCGTTTATTGTTGAAATAAAATTGTTGCCAATTTAGTACCGAGGTGGAAGGAGCTATCGGTTGCTGTGTGTGCAATTTTTAGTACCCGAATTCTTTCGATAGCAATACCTTAAAGTAACTCACCAAAAACTTTTCGTGACATTTAATGTAATTTTGTAGGTACTATATGATGACAGTAGTAGGCCTTTTTTGTTTTATACGATGATCATTACTTAATTTAATTATCAGTTAAGATTGTTAAGTTGTTTTTGTAAAAGTTGAATTTATGTGCTCCAAAAATATTTCGTAAGTACTGCTTCATATCGACAGAAAAATAAATTGGGGGAATTGTAATAAGCTAGTTAAATATATACTCAGCATCTTCGCCGTAGAATGGAATGAAAATACTTGCGAATAATGGAATTCTCATGACTTCAATAAACAGAACATGTGATGCAATAAAACTGATTCTATTTTGCATTGTGTTGATTGATTGATTCAAAGGCTTCATAAAGATTGTGTTATTCCTCAATAAGTACATTCATACTAGTCTTCCATGAGTAACACATAAAGCTTGAAGTAGTGAAGTACAGATAAATGATTTAGCTGCTGAATGTGAATATAATAAAGAAGCTGATTCTTAGGCTGACATACAACTAAATGTATTCTGCCCATGAGGTAAAGTTAAACGCAATTCGTTTCTTTTTCATACTCCAGGATATAGTACAACCAGAATTGGAGGTTCACGCATTTATAAAACCAAGAGGATACCATGGCTTAAATGCAAACGTTTTTATTTGTAACTTGGCAGGTTTTAATTACAAGTGACCCAAATTCTAAGCTTGCACGTGGATAGTAAAAATATTATTATTAGGAAACCGTTTTAATTTGCAGGTAGAAAATTGCCTGTGAGGAGTATTTCTATGTTTTAAACCGACTTGGAATAAATAAAACTTTCTACCTTCACCTCTTGTGTTGCAATATCTTGGGTTTTGAGCTTAAGAATGTGGCTGTTCCTACATATTTCTGATATTTCTTTGTGATGGAACTAAATTATGTATACACCGCGTTTGATATTTTCTAAACGAGTATAATTTTTTTAAACTTTAAGTGGCTTTATACAGAATACTAGGGTACAATATACATTTTGGTATTTTTCCGTTGCTTTACATTTGGCAGAATATTAAATTGAGGATGTTGCAATTGTAGAACATAAATGGGGTTCTGTTTGCGGCTCCCGACTTGCACACAAATATTTTGCAATCAAGTAGTCGGTATGGCTTGCTCGCTGAATTTTTTATAACTTTTATTCGATTTTTGCTAAATAAGAACCAATGTTTGTTCCAATAGATTCTAAGATATATGAGAAGGTCATTAGGGATTCAGAAATCTGGCTGCTGATTATGTTAAATGCCTTGGATGATTTTTCAGATTTGTTAATAATGCAAGTTATGGAAGATATCACCTGCTGGTTTGGATTATTCTAATGTCATTTGGTACGCAAGGACAGTGAATTTGGGTGAAAAGGAATTAAAACCGTTTACAACAGATTCAAGTGAGTTTTGCAATTGTCTTTTTTCTTTAGAAGCAATGGAATCTAAAAGGAGAGTTTCCATTACGAAGTTTACAAAGAGAAAAATGTTTCTTTTACGTTTACTCACACTAAACATAGTCAACCAAGCTCATAATGTTTGATAAATAAGGAAAGTAATAATTATAAATGTATACGGATACTATGCGTATACTCACATAAACTCATTGGAAGTTGAGACACAAACGACAAAGTATTGTTAATTAAAATTATCTTTGGGGAATGAAAGAAGACAATTTACATTGTAAACAGATATGTTTCCAAAATAAGCATTTTTCTGTCAACTTAACTTCTCACGGAGGTCTAACGTTTAAAGTTGTTAGGGAATATATTCCTGAAGGTCTCAATTAGCCCGGTACTTCAATTAACCCTCTCCATTCGGAAGTGTAGAAGGGTCTAATGATAATACAGGGCATGTAAATTATGTCCGTAAAAGCAACAGGAGATTGATGAGAGCTCCCACTATCCAGTGATGATAAGTTCGTCGAGATTCATGAGCAGTTCATGGTAAGCAATGTGGTTTCCAGTGAAAAGAGTATATTAAAACCTACACAAAGTTTAATGTTGGCTGAACTCTAACGAAGTATAGATACTTAAAATAGATTACCATATTCAAGTGAATCCATGGTAGGTGTTCCACTGTCTTTATACATGTTTGATCGATTAAGGAAAGCTTTGGATGCAAGGACGTTGGTAATACCAACGAAGGAATCTGGACGAGCAAATGAAACTTTATACGTCCTCTGATACGGATACTTATTTGTGGTTTATAAGGTTTGGTTGGAATCTTATTTAGTGTTTAATGCAAGACTTGTTCAGTCCAATCCAGGCAGGGTAGGTGAGAGTGACGATACGAATTAAGGAATGCAGGGAGAAGATATTGAGGAAAAATATCTAGGCACATTTGAATGACTGTGTGAGTGAGTACAAAACAACTTCTTGACAGCTAACAATCCCCTTCTTAATAGATAGGGTAGAGCATTAAGCTTTTTGACTGATTTTTGACCTCTGCAATAAATAGCATTTAAAGATGAATGTGTTTTGATTCCAGAAATGAACTTTTATACGAAAGTTAATCTATTTGTAAAGCACTCAGTTGGTTGTGAGATTTATATTGAATTCTGAATTCTAAGTCTAATAATTAAAACTAGTGAGTCTGTCACTATACTTTTGTTATACAATCTGTTTTAGGAGTTTTAAGAATTTACAAATCAGTAGAAACACACTTGAATTGAAATAAATCGGTCTGAGATTGGTTAACACAAAGTAAACTAACACAGACAGATGAAAGACGTAATATATGAACATGTTTGACTCTTGACTATTACACATTTAATGCAATTACTCCCTCCACTCCTTGTCTTGCTTAATAAGTCTATTAGTTTAATTAAGAGATGGTAATTTTAATTCGACCTAATTTCCTAGTTCACAGGAGTTGGGTATGCGCACAATAAATTTAAATACCAATTAACTGACAATAAACATTAAGGATGTCTAGTCTGCCTAGTTACCTAAATAAAATCGAGAGTGTAAAAATCTTCCTGGTTAGCCTTAAGCAGTCGTTACTCACAATGAAGGAGATGAACTTGCTATAGGTCAGTTTTTTGTTGGAGGAACTCCCAACAAGTGTTTCTCTCTTGAAACTTAATCACTCACACAGAGAGACAGTTGTCTGTGAGACTGACACTTACAAGTTGATTCGGAAATGAGAGGAAACAAAGCTGAAGTGTATCTGCTTATTATTTCCTTTCTAAAGAGCGTCTAGTTTTTTCACGAAATATTGGGCAACTTGTATCGACTTTATTAGAGTCACGTAGGCAGCCTAAATATTTTAAGTAAATGGATGGATTACATGCACACGACATTTGTTAAAGATTTTTTGGTGTGTAAAGGGTGTTTTGTGAGTTGCACAACAGAAGAGTGTGAATTGGTGAGGAAGAAACAATTATGGGATGATCAATTATACCAGACACACCCGGTAGAACGGTACCTACTCTGTTGGGTATGTTTATCTTGTTTTGTTTAATTGTTACTCAACAGGAAGATTTGATTCATTCATAACTCACAACTAACTAACAGCTGCAGTTAATATGAACTGAAATAACTCAATGCAGCGTAAGTAGATTAAGGAGATGCTTCTGTGAGCCTTAATGAATCCAATAGAGTAAACAGTTCAAGATGTTTTAATTGATTATTCGCAATTACTCTCACAGTTAAAATTAAAAGTTTAATGATCTTCAACACAAATGAAGTAATTTCTAATGACTCTCTATTTCCACAAAAACTTAACCTTTCCAAATTCCCTAATGCTTTTTGTGTTCCTTACGTTTTCTACAAGTCTCATTTCCATATAAAAAACTCTGGTGCATCTCAATAAGTTAATCCAATTAATCTAAATG
>JAQGAB010001355.1:0-16906 GCA_034696565.1 Isotomurus graminis
TTTAGTAATTGCAGTTGCACTGTGCGTGCATACCTTTGGAGGCAAGGACAAGGGCGGTTTACGATGATAAGGAAGAATTTTTGCGAATTTGGAAAATTCCGAGACATTCTTTGGGATGCTGAGGACTAAATATTTTATAGATCATTGGCTTCACACGCAGATAAGGGTTTACATGTAGAGCAGGAAGGACTATAATATAGGACACTTGATTAACTAGTCTATTAATAAAGTGTACAATATTGTACACGTATTCTGATGCAAAGATTTCAACCTGCTATAGGTTTTGTAGACACTTTTTGTTACAAGTTCTTTTAGTGTGGGTAGAAAGTTGTTCATCATCGTGGGAGACACGCGGAGAGTAGTGGAAATTAATGAATGAAATGACAAGATATGACATAAGCAAGCAAACATGTGTATAATAACCCACACCCTCACGCCAATCAAACGGAAGGATTCACCGATTTGTCATGAACTTTGTGTGAACCAGTCCTTCTCTTCTTATGACTTCCTCTGGAGAAACACACCCGGACAAGGATAAGAGATGTTACGGTGTTTTTTAGCTTTGAAATAAAACACTCATCTTCCTATATATATATTTTTTAGGTAGACACACAAGCACAGGCGGAAAGGAACAAGAGTACTAATAATATTAGTAATATTTCTTTCGTGACCTGTCACGGGACAAGTCACTACATCCAATTTAAAAGTCCCGTGCGGAAAATGATTCCAAAAAATGAACTGATTTGTCTCCAAGACTTGTGATCATTTTTCATTTTTGAGTTAGTACGAGAGACATTTGAGTTGGTTAGAGATTCCCCAGTGGTTTAGGAGTTTAAGAGTTTTTAAGAAGAGTTTTAGAAGTCTATATAGAGTATGGGAATAGAGGTACATGATTATGTATATAGAGTTGGAAGAAATGAAGTGTTGGAGATTGTTGGAACGTTGGAAGAATGAGTTGAAGGCTTTTTAGGGGAAAGTGTTGGGTTACACGGAGTGTTGAGGATGAGTGTGCTATTTTTTACGGCATTCTTGAGTGAGTATGGAAAACAATAAGGAACAAAGTGAAGGAAGGACACATAGGCATATGTGAGAGTTTTTAAGAGTGTGTAATAATAATGATACCCGGAGAAGGCGTTTTTTACACTTAGCCCGTTGTTTCCTCATCTTTTCACACTTGGATTGGATGCAGTTTTGTGTAACTGAAGACTGAAGACACACTGGCACAGGGGAAGAATGATAGATGAGTTTAAATTACTTTTTTATGTCTACTAACTCTGAGTTGCGAGTGTACAAGGCAATATCAATTCCATGAGGGAGTAAATGTTTAACTGTTTTTAGTGTAAAGTTGTAAACTGTGTAAGGTTTGATGTTTAAGTTTGGTACGGATCATTTATTAAAGTGGGAGAAACGAGCTAGGAGGACTTTTTAATTAATGTATTTGGTAATTTAAGATATATGCGCATCGAGCAAACAATTGATTTGTGTAAAACATTGCGGTAAGGAAATAATTGTGTGCTAAATCAAGTGTACTTATATGAAGAATATGTGTTAGTTTCATGTTGTTGTCTGCAATTGCATTTGCACCATGTGCCGTTGGCTTTTTTGTCTTTAAAAAATGCATGCAACAAGGTGAATTTGCATCCGAACTTTAGCGAAAGAATTTCTCTAGTGATTAGCGTGGAAAAAGGAAAGATGAGTTTTGTTCTGGTGGATAAGGTTTGGTTCTTGTTAATCTATTTGGATGTAAAAGGCAGGAAAAAGTGTGTGAGACTTGTGTTCGTATGAGCTGAAAGACTCGATGACTGTGTGGCTGCGGCTGTGTATGCAATATGCATGACTATGTAAGTATAATGCATAAGGTTAAAGGAAGAACAAGGAAAAAATCTCACAAGAGAGAGAGAAGAAATTCCAGAGATTAAAAATAGCAAAGAATTTTGATGAGTTTAATTTATATTTGAGACATCTTCTTATGTGTTCTGGTGGATGAGCAGACAACAAAGATATTTGGACGGAAGGAAGGAGGAAATGTACAGAGTTAAGAAGTCTAAGAAGTGAGAGAACCTCGGATTGTTTGGCATACCATCGTAATATTATTATCTCTTAAGAGAAACACTTTTTCACTTTCTTTCCTCCATCACAACTTCACTTCATCTTCTCAATGGATTTATTTCTTTACGAGGAACTTTCTTAAAAGAACTTTTGGGTGTAAGGAGATGAGTGTGGGGTAGTTGGCTGTTGGTGTTACTTCAGAAGCCATTGGCATTAACGTGATTTATAGGATTGTGCGATTTAACGCTAAAATTGAAATGTTCGATGTATTTTAATAAATGACAGTAATAGATAGATGCTGAATGACAGACAGTCCCTGGGAAAGGTAAACCAGATTAGGTATCGTGGTTTAGGAATTACAGCGTTCTATAATTAATTTAAATTTATTGTGAATCAGAGAGAACAAAGTTTAGTGGGAATTTTCCCATCCGTGTCTGATCAAATTTAATTAGACCTAATCAAAGATAATATTGTTCCTTGATCTAATTGAGAAAAACATTATTAAGATGTTTTGTCTTTGTATCGGGTGAATTTGAAAACAATGAAATAGTGTAGGATGTGTCCTCGTATGCCTGGCATATTCCTGTCGATCTTAATATTTCACTAAAGGAAGAAATGTTTATTGAAGAATGAATGTGGAACGAGGCAATGCGATGTGAGGTATTTGTGTAGAGGGATGAACTACAAGACATCCGATCGACCAAGCCCAGCGAACTCCAACCACTCCCCATTTATTTTGCTATCTAATTGTCATCGTATAATTAGTACCCACAGAGAAGAATGAGAATAAGAGATGGTGAAAATATTCAAATGTATTTTAAGTGAATCATTAAATGTTGCATACACACATGGGACCTCTTTGGTGTGCATGTGTTATTGTATGAAATGGCTCGTTCAACTTGCTAACAATACTCTCTGTTTATTTTGAGACAAGAGATTCAGACGCCAAACTAATTTAATTCTAATTACAATCATAGACAAGATAAGACAAGTCATAAAGTGAGCTAAAGTGAGTTTCCAATAAACATTAGCTAACGTGGAGGTAATTAAACAGAGTTAATTGTAGGATTACATTGAACAGAATCCATATGGTGTGTGTGCTTTACATGGAATGCATATGGAACTACTACTTGTGTACTATACTTTATTCTGTAACAAAGTAACAACCAACATCAAGTTACATGTTGTATGTAGATACTTAGTAAAGAAATAAACTTGCACCTTTAGTATTTGCTTAAAGAAAGTTTCTTGTTTTAAAGTGTAACACGATGTAGTTTGTAGTATTGTAGTAGAGTAGTGACAAAAGTAGACTCTTTTATCTTGTGAGGATCAAGGAGGCTGGTCATAAATAAGGCTAAGACAAATAATAAATCTAAGATTGGATGATTTCCAAATGACTTAAAGCACTTTGCCCACAAAACATGTTGTAAATTAATGGTGGAAGACAATGGATTTCATCTGGAGCAGGGTGAGTCGGCAGAAGCCCAACCACAAGATTCAAGACGAAACATATAAAGAGGATTCTTTCACTTAAAAATACTAAAAGTTTGAAGAAGCGTAGAAAGACAAAAGTGGTAAGATTTATAAAGATTTAAGTAATATTATAATGAAGGTACACGGGGAGATGCCAAAAGTGTCGCATATCGTGATGGAATATTTTTTATACAAGATTTTAAATGAGATGAATCATATGTTAATTTATCTTTGTAGGATGGGTGAGTGGAATTGGGAGTTTGGTAGTTTTGTGTGAAGGTTGCTGAGATTTTAGATATTTTCGTTTATCTATTAAGTCTGTCTGACTGACTGAGTATGTAGTGGGGTGGATTAATTAAATTTTGAATTTGTAACATCATGAAAACGTATAAATAGGTTGCTGGATTTCGAATTGTAATAAACCAGTCGGCGTGATGAAGTAAATTTTGCATTAAAAGAATGAGCAAGGAGAGATAAAAATCTTGAGTTTAACAAGGTGACGATCATAAAAAGGCACCCTAAGTAAGTGTCTTCCGTTACAGACTGATGGAAATCTTTACAATGTGCCAAACTGTTTCTTGAACGTTGTGTTACTAAAGTTCTTAGGCATGTGATGTGAGAAAGAAGCAGTGCGAAGGTCTATGACTGCTTTCATTGTTCTGAGGTATAAAGGATTCTATAGATTTTAGAGTTTTAGTGAGAGGAAAGTAGATTTGGATTTTAGTTTTTAGTCTACTTGTAAATTGGAAAGTGAGACGAATCCTGAAAGCATTGTTCATCATTCAATAAAGCGACGTGTGTTTTATTCTTTGGCTATTCATTTGCAGTTTCATAAACTCTAGAAGGAAGTAAATGAGATGAGATAGTCATTATAGAATTCCAAAGGAATGTGAAGTTTTTTCAAGAAGCCGTTTCGTAAATGGAGATATTACATAACGTAGGGAGAATATAGATCTTAGCTGTGAGTCCTTTCATCACCGTCAGTTCATATTGTATGAGCACTTTTCAGTATTCTTGTGTTGGTATCTCGAAATCTGTGAAATGAATTTTAAGATAAAGGAAAGTTAGTTTTGAAGAATCTGGTGAGATGAGTTGATGAGCTTCTCTGTTCTTTGAATACTTTAAGGATATTCTTGTTAAATACAAATAAGCTTGTTGTGCGTACGAGGAAAGTGCATTACGTGAGTCGTGAGTGAAACACCGAATCTCTCCCGGGTGTTTCTGTCAAGGTTCATCTGAGTAAAGTTAATCCCTAGTATTCCCTAGGCAGGCTTCGAGGACAAAGGCTTGTGCCTGAGTGAGACGGTAGAATTACGAAGTGTCAATTATTGGTTGACGAGAAGATCTTTATGTTCATCAGTCTTGTGTGAAGAGTATATTGAGTTTTGGGTTTGTATAGTAAAATGGTGAATAGTTGAGGGAGAGTAGGTAGCATATCTTTTAAACATTTTCCATGAACAGCAACAACGGAACTTAGTTGTTGAATGGAGATAAAGATAAGTGTTGTTTATGTGGTATGAAATGAGAGTCCGGGTTGGAATAACACAGAGGGAAACCCACACCTGGATCCAATTTCATCTCATGTTATCTTTGGCTTTTTTCGTGACTCGGTTCTTCCTCTTTAATTTACGGAGAAAGGAATGCAAACAAAGTCGGGTTGGCCTAATCAAAAATCAAGAGTTAATTTAATAAGATAAGCTATGTGTAGTGAGAGAGAGATTTAAGGATTTGTACGTACATCAAGTATATACACAGAAGTAGTGTGGACTTGGAGTGAGGAAAGGAAAGAAAGTAAATCATTGTGTAGGAAGTTATGCAGTTGAAATTATCTCAAGATCTATAGTATTTGCAATTTTAGCATTCCCCTCCTGGATGAAACCTTTCAATAAATCTGTCGTCGGAATATTTTGCGAATGTTTTGTGTTGCCAAGCTTGAGTGAGAGAGAAAATGTTCAATGTAGATAGGAGAGTTTCACGGGCCAAAACTAACTACCCAAGCTACATTGGAGGACTTTTAAGATTACACGGTTTGAATTGAAGTCGTGTAGCATATCTTTTAAAGAGTCTTTTGGGTCTTGAGTGTGGATTGCCGTGTGCAATTTTACGTTCTACGGTGGTTCAGCCTTCTTGACACTTAACCTATGTGGTGGGGTACAGACGGTGGATGTACGAATTTAAGGAATGCCGAGCATTTCGTGTATGCACATTGCTTCTTTACTGGATTACAGCTTAACGCGGATCATATTGTGCAATATCTCACTTAGTTTTTGGTAAATTGGTCTGATTGCTCAAGGTCCTCGTATGGCTGGTTGTACTGAGAGATCGAGATGAATTGAATTGTTACGTTTAATTTGTAATTGTAAAGTAAATTGTCTCTTGAGCAGTGTAGTACTTTTATTAAGCTTGTGGTGTGCTTTTTGTGCAGAATACTAAGAAGAATTAGTGAATTAGTAAAATTGGGCGGTGGAAGAAATGTCTGATGAAAGTGTAGATGGATGGATTTATTGATAAATGGAAATGTAGCGTGAAAAAGTAAAATTCTTAAGAAAACCTGGTCAGGTTGATGTATAGCGATAGTTTGAACGAGGGTAAAGGTTTACACAAATTGTACACAAATGTATTGTTATGTGTTTAAAGAGAAAAGTCCGTTCTTTTGAGCGTAAAATGTTTATTTTTTGTCTCAAGACGAAGTGTTCCAGCTGAGATATGGATTGCACATTCATTATCAACGCTATAAATGTCACTGAAGGGGGAACGAGTGTAAAGCCTGCCGAAAGTATTAAAGGTTGAAAGACATGAAGCCGAAAAACAAAAAGGGAGACGAAGGTTTTGTGACAAAAATGTGGAAATAGTCAAAAGAACGGGGTAAGGTTTGGTTGTTCCCTTTCGTTCTGAAGTATGTGTGAACGATGATACGTGTCGAAACGACTGGGTGTTTTTAATGCAATAATCAAACTGGTAAACTAAAGAGTGAACTAAATATTAAATATTAAAAAGTGTATTCTACTTACAAGTTTTATTTAGAAGTAACGATTTTAAAGGCGGAGTAATGTGAGACACGAATTTAAATAAGTTAAGGAATACTGCTTGTTAACTTAAAAAGAACATATGAGAGTTCCGTCTTCATTACTTGTGTCGAATGACTTGAGAGGAGACTTCAGAAGTCAAAATTAATTAGAATTTATGAGAAAGAAGCAGTAATAATTCACTTAAGGATGAGATACATCATTTTCTTAACCCGACTGCACTCTCAGGTCGTCCGTGAGCGTGTCTTGTTTCTTTAACTTGGGATGCAACTTCTATTTACTATGCACACAGCTTGATGGCCGACAAGAAGAATCAAGAAAGCTGAGTATTATTATTACCTCATTGTCTTATCAACTTATGTCTTGTTCATTAGAATAACGGGAGTTTCGGTCTCGTATGAAAAACGATTAGTCCAGTTTTTATTCAGTTCTTTGTCGGATTCCTTTCTGCTCTGCGTTTGACGACCTTACATTAAGTGTACATCTGTAATTTTCCTCGTGGGGAATTCCTGCAAATAACCGAGAAGCAGTAGATAGGTAGTACTTTATTTTGTGTTATAATCCATGGGGTGTTTATCGGACAGTTGCATATTATAGAAAGTTGAAGTGGTACATTCCAATTCTGCTGCATTTAGTTGGTCTATGATATACTTTCATCTCCCAACGCACGAGGAGAGATGAGTCGATGAGGAAAGACACAATTTTCCGGGTTTCGGTGTGTAATGTAGAAAGGACATCTTCAAAATCGATTCGGGTTGCCTTTAACTTGACGTTGGTTGCATGTCCCTCCCCTCCTTCGTGATATCGTGGGGATTCATCTCATATTGCACAACACAATGGCGTCCGAGAAAGCACTCCGGAGTTTGGTGCATAAGGTTCCACAGAATGATTATGGTTTTATGAGGAATTCATGAAATAATTGTGAGTGCGTTGGGGACATTTGTAGAAAGTAAGCTATAGATTTTTTAAATTGCTGGTTATGGTAGCTCTTGCTTTGCTTCTACCAGAAGGGCTTAGAATGGCTGTAAGCTTATTTTTCTTGCATTATCAGGTGTGAATAGACAGCGTGTAACAAGCGTCTCTGACACATCTCAAAATTCATAAAGAATGAAGGATGCATAAGGATTTGTGTTAAAAATGACAAATCATCATCCTGTGGTGTGTTCTCTGCTGGAAGTCGATTCTTGTCACTTCACTCCATTGTTGGAAACTCAGAGGTGTTTAATTCCCAGAGATATTCCTGCCTGCAGATGATTGTGTGTGTCACTCTCATAGAAATATATTCCTATGTGGTCTCTGCGTTTGCTCAACTGCCGAAATGATTTAAGAATCCACATTCATAACATGAAAGGTGCTTTGAGTGATTTAATTAATGTTAAAAGAAACACGCGCAACTCGGGTAAAAGAATTGGATTAGCATAGATGTATGATACCCAATTATAATTGGGCAAATAAGAGCCACTGGAGTGTGAAAAATAATCCCTGTGGCAGTTCAGTAAGCATGAAATATATTTCATAAAAATTATACGGCCTCTATAAAAATTTCATCTTGGAAATTCATGTGTGTTTCATATGAACAGTTGTGATTTGTGATTAACCAAGTATAACGAACTAAATGAAGATGTGATAGACATAAAAATGAATGAAAGTTTGAGTGACGAGGCACATTCCTTGTTCACAGGTTCACACAATTGTCCGGCATAAATTAAGATAGGAGATAAATACGTGTTAAATCTGGGTATTCCTTATTCATTGTTATCGCATGGTTAAATCTTGTTCTTCGATTATAATTGGACCACAGAGGTTGGAATTTTGCATTGTGTGGGAAGGAATTTGTTCTATTTTAAATTCAATTTTGTATGGGTTTTACTGGAAATCAATAAGGAGTTATAAAATTAATGTTGGATCTAAATATTAGTTTAATGAACGGAAGTGTTTAACTGTAGTTTAGTAGTTACATGAGTAGGTAAAGGATGAAGTATATTTTGAATATGAAATGATTGAAAAATGTGGCGAATATCGTGCGAAAAATGTAAAGCATTTGGTATTCGAAAGTGTGCAGAACTTTCACTGTAATATTAGTGAACGGGTATGTAACAATGGGAAATGGAATAGTGCTGTGTAGGAATACCGGAAGACGGATATACACTTAATACTTTTACGGAGTGAGCTTTTCCCCTTGGGGATTGTTAGCGGCTGCCCACAGACTGCTGAGACTCCGCCTTGACTCTATCAAATCTCATGCGCTTATTTCCCCTCTAATCCTTTTACTACTTTCCCATCTCTCACTTCATACACAAAATCCTTATTATCTTCGTACTAAAGTAACCCTCAAAAACCTATACAAAGTTGAGCATCTCCTTGTCTTCTTCCTGAGACGTACGGAGAAGAAGTATTTACTTATCCATGCTCTATATATACCTTAGATGGATATACACAGTGTGTGTAGAAGGCTGAGGTTCCAGAGATCTTCTCATCTCTAGCCACACTCTTAAAAGTCAAGTAAAGCACACAGAAAAGCACATCAAAGAATCTTTTACTTTAAATCCACGTCTAAGAGTCTCTCCAGTCACTGAGACGCTTGTAGAATAAGAAGACCTTCTTAGAAAACCTCGGAGAAAGTGGGATTGACTAACATACTTTCGAAGATACTATTAATATTGTTCCGTGAATTATTAAAATCACACGAGATCTCCAATATTAATACAAACTCATTCAACCTTTAACTTGTTGGTGATATTGACAAGCTGGTGAGTCTACTTCTCCATCTAAGGAAAACAACTTTCCTCGTGTAAATTGTAAGTTTAAGTTGTAAGTGCAGAGAGGTTTTCAGGCTGCAACTGTCATTTACTCATTCAACTTTAATTGGTATAAAACAATCTACCGAAAAGGTATGTAATTTGCACTATAGCAAATTAATTTCTTGATATAACTGCCGCATCTTTTGAGAGAGACCGATAACACTGCATTTAAGAATTTCAAGTATAAAAGAGAACAGGGAGTGACTACATTTGAGTATTTGAAAAGAATTTGAAGTGACAGGTGACAGACAAAGAGTTGAATTGTCAAGAAGTGTGGTTATCACATAAAAGTGACAGCAGATGGTTTTTCATAAAGTTTATAGGGAGAGTTTATAATAGTAAATGTGGTAAACTGGATCAGAATTTGACTACTCTTGACATTTTGAGCATTTTGACATGAGTTGATGATGATCACCTGTCAATGTAATAATTTCTAATGAGATTACAAAGGTACGAGGGAAAGGATGCCGACAGGGAAGTATAAAAAATGAGGGGATTAATGTGAGGAAAGGTAAGGAATATATTAAGGAAAGATGTAATGAAGGGATTATCGGTCGATTACACTCGAGGAAAGCAAAACCTCAGGAGAAATTTGGGTTTTGTGTGAAGTGGTTTAAGTGAAGTGGAGTTCTGGAGACTTTAAATGATGGTAGAGATCATTATGGTTATTGCATAGAGGAATTGTCTTTCTTTTGGTGTGGTTTATTGGTCTCTAGGAGTTGGTTGTGGAGAGCACAAGTATATACAGGGTGTGAGATGGGTTTAGTAGAGAACAAATGAATGGGTATAGAAACTATTAGACATTGGAAGAAAGTATAAAGCTATAGTGAGCTAAATACTTAAGAGGCTCATCAAGATTCGTGACTTTGTTCTGGAAATTACTTTGATACGAAAGTATTTTGCATTTGAACTTGTAAAGAAGTGAAATGTACTCTTGGGACTTGGTGGGAGGCGTAGTCATTGTGGGTGGATGATAGGAACTGGTAACTTTCATTTTCTGTAAGGAACTGCAAGTTGTAAGTAGGAAACATTGTGTAGTTGGTCCGGTGGAGTTTAAGGAAAGTAATAAAGACACTGCTGAGAGATAATTAGAGCTTGTTCAATAAAAGAGAAAATAAGAGACTCGGTAGGGAAAAGGAATTTACCTTTTTGGAATGCAAAGTTGAAACTCTCTGAAAGTTTACATTTACCTCAGAGGAGGAATGTTGAATGGAGAAGGTTATGAGGGAGAGAAATGTATATATACGGAGTACAGTGGTCTTCGAATACTTGACAGCGTGGATCTTGTTGTTGAAAGAGGAGTCAAGAGAAGTATAAGGTGGTGGTGATGGTGGTAGTGGTAAGGACTTAAGAAAAAGGATTTGATTATCTTTTAAGACTCCTGTGTTCCTTACTAATATAGAAGAAAGATGAGAGAGATAGCAAATTGTTCGAATACCTTTGAGTACTTCTTTAAAACTTTATTTTACATTCTGGAACTCTCTCCGCGAGTAAGTGAGACTGTAAAGAAGAAGACCTGTGTGAGATTTGTGATCTTAAATGCAAGTCTCATTTGCTCTACGACTGCTTTAGAGAGTTTTAGGCAGAATACAGTGTAGTTTTTGGAGTGTATGGAATCTGTAGTTTGGGAAGTGATGAAGGGAGAGAGGAAAGGCAAAAGGAGTTAAACTCACATTAGGAGTTTGGAAAGGAAGTCTCTTTAATGTAGAGATCTTTTATTTAAATGAAACTGAGTGAGAGTGAACCTGTTTGAATTCTTAATTTAGAAAAAGACAAAAGGAATTAAGAGGATTGACTTGTACATCTGGTGGTGCTGGTACGAGGAATGCGAAAGAAGTTTTTTTATTGAAGGAAACGGGAAAAATTCAAGTGCAAAACAAGTTGAAACTTCAATCTGGTTGGACTGGAACTCTGGAAGACTGCAACTGGAGATGATGACTGAGTTTGTGATGTGATTTGAGATGGACTACAAAACTACAAACTACAACTCATGAGTATGATAAACAGTAATAAACACAGAGCAGGTTTAGTTTCATGTTGGTGACACATTTTTTGGATAAAAACAACACACGAGACAAGAATGGTAGGGTGTTGTTGTAAAGTATAACAAAGTGAATGAGGACAAGTAAAGCAGTGGATTACACATTACAAACAGTTTTTGTGGATTAAGTGTGTGTCTTGATGAGTGACGAGACATTATTGGGACGTTTGTAGTTGTATACTGAAACAATTCAATGTTCTAAGTGAATGACAACGGTGCGGGATAAGATGAGCTGCACAGTTATGTATCAACCGTATGCTATGTCTGCTTACTCAACTTGTGATAGACCTCCTCCAGAAAAGGTAACCTAAAAGCATTTTGGTTTAATCTGTAACAGTCAAATTTCATGTTATCCGATCGCTGAATTTATTAATTCGGTTGAACCAGTTGACCTGTGGAGATTTTTATTTATTTTCTTCAGCATATTAACTATGAAACGTTGAATTGATTTTAAAATAGTCTGGAATATTTACTGCTAAATTCATGCAAAGTCAGTTTCATACCAAAGAGATCCTTGGCCTGTCTCATTCTGAGAGATGAGGCGTATAATAATGATATCATCATGATTGTTGAAGTATCACGGGACAAACTAAATATTTCCGTTGTCATCTCTTAAAGTAATAAAATGCAGTCAAAGTGCAAGGTGTCATATTTTAATGTTTTGAGTTTTGAAAGTATTATATAGTTTACATACACAACGCAATGAGTTGCACCCGTAAGGATACAAGTTTATTGCAATCAGCCTTCTTGAATTCATCTCTGTCGTTGCTGAACATGCTTCTTAGGTTTGTCATCCAATGCTTTAAAGTCTCAACCTCGTTTACACTTTAATGACTGCACTGTGCATAATATTGCATAACAGGATTCGTATGATTCACATCTTCGTCTGTAATAGTATCAATATCGACACTTTCGAAAGTGCAAGGGCTTAGAAGTCTCCGTAAATTGTGTAATGTGACCGTGCAGACGTGCTTAATGACCAATGCACCTACCGTGGGAAATATCTTTTAGTGATCTGATTGACACAAGAGATGTTTTAAAAGAGATGTCTTGTACTTTATAACAACTAAGTAGCAATGCATAATGAATGTGTAAACTTTTACAGAAACCGTTCAGATTCCCATACGTCCCGTCCCCTCCCGACTCTCTTCATTCGGATGGATCGTCTTACAGTAGTCCTGGACCGAGTAGTGGTGGAACTACAGGGTCAGGAGCATCCAGTACTAATCCCAATGGAGGGGGTAATAATAGTAGACGCCCTATGACCCCATGTCTTCCTCCAGGAGGAGGTGGAGGAGGTCTCCTTGTAGTACCTGGTGGAGGAATAATCACCCCTTCCCCAGGAGGATCATCAGCTCCAGCCACAATTACCAGTTCCCAACAACAGCAAAGATCTTCTCCTCCAACTCACTCGCATTTGCTAAGTCACACCCACACCGGAGCAACCGGAAGTAATCCAGGGAGAAGTCACTCCCACCACAACCCTCATAACAATGCAAGTTCCTCATCGACATCAATCCTAATAGCCTCTTCATCAAACGCATCCTCCTCGTCGACTAGTCACACTCAAGTGCACGAAGATGAAGACTCGTCTCCAGATGCTGAGAACCATCACCCGAGTATTATGTCCATGCACCAGATTCCCAGTGGGAGTGGCTCATCATCTTCCCGTGCACAATACCTCTCTGCTAATTGTGTAGTCTATGAGAATTACAGAGGAGATGCGGCTCGCGTTGTGGAAGAACATTTCAGCCGGGCACTTAGTGCTTCTTATGCTAATGAGAAGGAGTCAAAAAGTAAGTGGAATTTTCGGGAATTTCTTGTTGAAAAGAATGAGGAAGCTCATCATGAGAGGAGTTTAGAAAAGCTCAGGGACTTTTGTATGTTTGGAGATGACCATCCGCATTGTATGAAACACATGAAACGTGACTTTTAAGATGTGATGATATTGTCTCTGCTCCTTTAAAGATGATGTGTGTTGTCAGTTGTTTTGGATTCTGGAAGTTGGAAGAATAAGGAAATAGGATTTTAGGAAAGGGTGCGTTGTTAGTTGTGAGATGCCCTGTGTGTTCATATACTAATTACCACCACCTTGTTTCCCTACCCTTTGAAGTTTCACCCGGTTCTGTCAGTGTCAGTTTACTACAAGCTCGTTTTTGTATAGGAAGACTTGGTTAATGTTTCCTTTAAGTGTGTGAGTGTGTGTGATTTCATTCATTCACATGATTAGTATGAGGAGCATATATTTCTTGAGAGATCGTGTTCAGAAGGAACTCTCAAAGGTTCTTATCTTCTTATTGGGGTTTCACTTTCATTGAGAAGAAGAGGAGGTAGCGAGTGACATGGGATTTAAGTGGACCTTTTCATATTTATGCAGTAGCAATGTTGAGTGTAGATCGACAACTACACTTGGAGGTTACCAATGTCAAGGTTCTGGTTTACAGATGTTGAGCATAATATACACTTTACAGGGCTTATCATTTTACAGGGTGATTATTTTGTCTGTTTCTCACTGAGAGTAGATTTGCTTCGTAAGGGAGAGATAGGAGAAAAGCTAGGAGTGTAATAATGAGGATGATTACTTAATCAAGAGACAGACGAAGGATATCCGCCTTGTTAGGTGATGATGGGAGAATGGGAGAGGGCTTTTAAGGATTCAATTAAGACGACAAAGATGAGTATGATGATTGTGTTGTTGTCTTGAAGGTTCACCTATGACCTCGAGAAACTTTCCACCTTCCTTTTGGAACTCGAATTACCAGCCATCAAAGCCCATAATGAGTTATGGACCGAGTGACTTTTACGGTGCGACGGTGGACTATGGGTCGTCTCTGACGGGATTGTCTCATCATGCCCAAGGAGACCCGTGGCATTACCCTCTGACCTCTCATCAGGGCTACCATCATCGTCCTAGTGAACTGCCCTACCCTTCTATGCCTTCTTCCTCCAGGTAAAACTAAGAGCAATTAGCATAAGAAATTCACAAGTTGAAATGCTTTCTTCAGGTTCAATGCAGCTCAATACGGCAGCTTTCTTCTGGCTGGGGCAGCTGCCTCAACTTCCACAAGTCGATTCCATGGAATGCCTGGCTCAAGTCAGTGTGGGGCCAAAGGTGAGACTCCAGCAGCTTGGACAAGTGGACGCTACCACCATCCACATCATGACTCTATTTCGGATCTTCACTTGGACTACAATTACAGTGCTGCAGCTGCTGCTGCCTACTCCAACATGACTGCAGGTTAGCAACAACTTATAATGGTTTGTTTCAGCTTTGAAATAGCAAGTATACAACGATACATCCCATGAGATTTTTGTGGAAATATCAGGTTGTACACCATAAACATGTTTGACTGTGCCCCCAATAAGCCTTCAATACACCTGAACACCGTATACAAGGTCCGTGAATTCATGTTTGAGGCACCAAAGATACGAAATGAATACGTGGAATAACCCCTACAAAACATTTTGCACAGTATAGGAATTAAGATTCGCAATAGGTTTGAGGCTGGGTGGGAAGTATATTAGACAGAAAGAAGTAGTTTGCGGTTGTGTGGATGCTTCTTCCACCCTTTTAGCTCGTCCTTGTCATCGTTATCATCAGTTTCCTTCCTCCGTCTTGTAGTAATCATCATTTAATTCAATGAAGTTCGAAATTGAAACCAAATTGAGAATGGAATTCCTTTCTTGGAAGAAGACCTTTTGTCATGGAGGGCACACAATAGAGAACTGAGGAAACGCTTTTAGGTACTCCGGAGGAGCCTTCACCACACTCACTTCTTATTACATTTTGACTTTATTGAGCACAACTTCCTCCCGAAACTTATTCTGTGGTGCCTTCTTGGTCTCAACTTTATTCATTCCAATCGAGAATAATGTCAAATGTCACTGCTGAGGAAATTACTTTAGTTTGGAAAGTGTAGTTAGGCTCCGTATTGTGTGAGACAGTCTTATGAGGATGAATGAGACTTCTAGGCATCCCTTGATTAGTTTAAGACTGCGGGCAGAGTTGGGTGTAGAAGTAACTAGTAACTAGTTCAAATGTTAAGTAAAAGACTCGGAGAGCCAGGTGGCAAGCGTTTAAGCAAAAGCTGACCCGTCATAGATTCTCTAATGTAATAATTACTAATTAGAAGTCATGCATATCCAATATCACATCTGCATGAATTAGCATTCGGTAGCCTTTGAGCTGGAGGCAATAATCTTGTGTGTAATTGCCCAAGCAGAGGGGTAATTTGTCACTCTTGATCTTAATAATAATGTCAATGAATCAAAATGGTGTATAAAGCGAAGGATTAGTCACAGCCACATGCAACTAGTTGGTAGTCAGGGTCTATAGATATTATATTTACATTTGGTGGTAAATAAAGTAATTCGGAAGTACCACCACCGGATATATCACATTATCTTACAGAACCCTTATTTGCCTTTATATTGTTTTGTCACATCCCACATTAGTAGAAGGGGATTTAAATGAAAAGTACATAATCCACACCCGGGTGGCAGGGGATGGGAGTCAAGTGTTTGTAAAAAGCGTGTCATTTGATACTTAGCTTTTATTCAATCCCTACTTTATTCGTTGGATGAGTTACATCATATGGATTTAGGAGAAAAAATCGGTCACCCTTGAAAGTACCCGATTGCCCGAGTAGTGGGGTGTCAGTTTCCAATGAACGAGTAGTTTGTAGGTAGGCGAATGAGTTGAGTATCATTTGGAGTTCCATTTAGTTGTGTCATATAAAAGTAATTACAACCGGATGGATGGGTCACTAGATGATTGTGTGTGACTCGATGAGTGACGCAAATATTGAATTGTGAAGAATAGAAAGGGGACAGGGACGAATTGGACAAGGACAACTCCAAATAAAGCGAGAGACTCGGAGGGGTTAAATTGTAATTAAAAGTTCAAAGTAGAATGAATTTTGATTTCAATAAATGTTGTTGTGTGCCCGATTCGTGATGGTATCAGCTTAGAGTTGACTATAGTGTGTATGTGTACGTGTGCAGGGAACAAAGTCAATTGAGCTTGAACAGAGAATTCAATATGTTTGGAGGATTAATAATGAAATGAGGATTAGACAAGGAAGGAGCAACGTGAGGGTTGGTTGTGTCTGCCTGACCATTCGTTTTTATGACTCTCGGATGTTGGATGTGTACAATTCATTATGAGGTCGGATAATTTCCTCGGATCATTTTTCATTAAGCGTCATCATCAATTTCATTATTGCTGTTGATCCATTCTCTCGATTAAGGATGAGAGTATGAGAGTTGTCTTTGCTAGTGAAGGAGAGGATGATGCATCTGTACAGATATAAAGTCTGGTTGTAATAATGGTGGCTCAGCACTGGCTAACCAAATGCCAAAAAGGCTGAATGCATCAGATCAGACACACTAAGTTGTATATAAGAGATAATGTGTCTTGTGCATCTACGAGAATACTAATGTTGAGATTGACGTGCTAATCCTAACCGGACTAACTCAATTCCCTGGCTATGGTGTGTGAGTCCCTGTGGATGTTG
>JAQGAB010001356.1:0-16880 GCA_034696565.1 Isotomurus graminis
ATTCTAACATCATCACTCAAGGCAAATCAAATTGATCTGTTAAAGGAGACGAACAACAGAGATCGTAGATTGATCTGTACGTAATAGGTGAGAAACATTATAAAAGATAAGCAATAAAACAAGCAATAATAAGAGGGTGGTATTTTCTTTACCGCAGTTCCAGCTTAAACCCTTTTACAAAGATGTGTTTCAAGCTCAATCCCATTCAATCTCATTGTCCAAATTGCTCTTTCATTTTGTTCAGACATACGGGAAACATCCTACAGCCTTTATTTTAATTTAAACTCAAAGAATCAAACAACTCACATTAAACTCCATCACCTTCGGGATAATCACCCATTTGGTATTCTACTACAGGCATCCCAATCAAAAACTGATCATCATTCCCGTATTTTCACTCCCTCAATTTCTTCCATTAACCAACAAATAAATCAACTGCCAATCCCTTATGCTCAACACCAATTCCATCCTGCATTTGACTAGTAACCTATACGAACAGCACTTTATTCCTCTTTAAAAACAATCATCAATGACCAGTAGTTGATCAACTCAATCTTCCTCATTCAGCACTTATGGACAGTTTTGCATTCCCCTGACAGCAAAAGACACTCCTTTTATACTCACGACATTCTACTGTCTTACGTAAACTCCAATATTATTATATGGACTCCTAACCATAAAAATGCCCGTACACTCAAACTGGAAATTGGACTCATGTTGTGCTAATTAAACTAAACTTCTTTCAATCAAGGAGTGTTGCATGTTAGGTTAAAGTTCACAGCAGACATTTTTATGCACCCAATGAGCCCACATGATAATGGAGTGCCAATACTCCTAGCGAATCTTAAAAAAACATCTAGCGAATTAAAATAATAAAAAAGTAAATTGGAAATGGATTCCACTATTAATTATTATCATCCCATTGCTTTGCCGGTGTGCCATGCAGTTGGTTGTAATTTTGTAATTTAATTTAATACAAAAAGAAAGAGGAAGAACAGCTTTTTCCTCCTTTGCAGAATGTACGCTTAATCTATAGACAATACACACACACTCCATTTTGTACTTCAGGGTTAATCACGTAATTTAGTTTCCCATGTAGTAAAATGAGAAGCAACTTGATAAATCAGCAAAGTAAGTAATTATCTTATTGAAACAATAGCAAGCATATATAAGCAAACCATAATTATGATCATCACAAGCATCATCAATGTGAACTGCGTTACTCTGCGTATAAAGGACCATAAAAGAACGCTGTCGGTAATAAATATTACGGTGAAGTAAATAAATAACAAATTTTGTTCAGTGTGAGTGTTCAATGAATGGATTAAAAAGTTTAATAACTTATTTGTCTAGTTGCTCTGGTTTGGTCACTTCATTTTCGTGTGTCTACATCTCAGGCAATAAATAAAATAGTGGAAAAGGTTTCGCATGCCCTTTGGAATGGCGTAGGGCTACTTTTACTCAGATAATTTAATGTAGATTGAATAAACTCTTTCCCATTGCTCACCACATTAATAATCACTACGTACACATCTACTACGTCCGTAGTACCCTTTTGCTTACGACTTGGACAACTTGACACTTGACAGCAATCCCATCACATCACTTACTATATATCTGCTGACAACTCACACTATCCACTGTTTTCACTTCTAACTACTTCTTTTCCTTCCCCTACAATCAATAAAATGTCGATCTCCACTAATGTCTTTGCACAAACGTCTCTCTCATTTGCTCAGATTTCCGCAATGATCCATTCATCATTATCCTGCGAAATTCTAAACCAAAAACTAATAAAGTACTCTTTACATCATCACCACAATTATCGTCATCACTACTATCGCTGACTATCGTCATTTAATGATAATTCTTCACAACTTCCCCTCTCACTGAAAATACTTAAAAATATGTTACCCAACTGTAGTAGGTACGTAGACGTGTGAAGAGACAAATCCAGCTGCAAAATATTAAGGAATTAATAACCCATCCAAATTACTACTTCACGTAGTCTCCCTTCTATTCTTGGCTAACCAAGATTTGATTAGATTGGCAAAAGAGGAAGTTCATCATCACATCTCCTTATGTGTAGCATAATAATGAGAACACTGCTGAACTCCATTCAAATGACATCACACCATAGGAAGTTGCTCCTGATCATCTCACACTCTATACTTCTTTAGTCCCAATTGTTGTCTATTATTTCTTCCAATAGTTTATATCAAGACGTCTACAACTTTTACATTTAACTTTTATTTTACATTAACTCCTTCTTCCAATCTGCTGGCTGCAGAACAAATTCATCAATGTACTCTCTGTAATTAAATTCACACTCCGTTTTCCCATTAGTTCTCATGCATTCCATTTGGCCATTAATGATCAATATTTCCAATGAAAGAACTTTGTTAGAATCATCAGTAAGTAGTCTTGTCTCAAGTGTCTCTCATACTGTCTTATCACCACGAGTCATCATCGCTACTAATACATAAGAATCTCGCTTCCTCTCTTTACACAATTAAGTCTCATGTTTCAGTCTCCCTCCCTGTCCGAGTCTCATATACTTAACATTACCCTTTATACCCACCAATGGTGAATACACTGATTGTTGCGACTCAAGAAGTATTTGCCATATTGCCATGCAAATTCTAGACCACCACCACAACCACCACCACCATCACCACGTTCCATCCGCCGGTGTAAAAACCGAGAGGCCGTTGTCTTTTACTGGAGACACATTCACACATTCATCAATCCTTCTTCTACACGATTCATTATTCCTTCCTATACACTATACCACGTTTTCCCCAAGTCAACTTCCTAGATTTTCATTCAAAATCATTACTCAACACCAAAATGTGCGTTCCCAGTCGAAACCACGCCGACAATCCACCTGCCGCGATCGTGAAGGGCTCTGCGGTAAATGAGTCGAAATCCATTAGGGAAGTTGGCACGGCCGATGGGATGTTGTTTTTTGTCTTTCTCAGACTAAAGGAATTAGTAAGTCCACCCCACCCCCAACCAATTAAATACTTTATTGATTAAATTATTATCTATGAAATTTTCCAGAGCTCCCCACTCATGAAAGACTTTCTATATGACATCACATACGGAATTCACGATGACGAACATATCACAGATAAATACCTGAGACTAATTGGCGACTTTCCTTCATAGAGGTAAATTATTTATTGTGTGCTATGAGAATCCAAGTTCTTCTAAATTTGGATGTGCTCCTACTTGTTTAATTGCATGCAGAAAAGAAGTTCAGGAAGTAATTCTGGGTTGTGTTGAGTCATGCATGCGTATATCTTATTGCGAGTAGCTCTTACTGCGGTAACACTTGCACAGGCCAATCCTCCTAATAGATCAGGTAGATTAATGAGACAAGAGTTCACAGGGTGAGGATGATCTCCACAAATATCAATTGCGATGAGGACACAATCAAGATCATTTCAACTAGTCCACCTTCATCATCCTCATGCAAGAGACATTCATTCTTTTAACTTATTCATCTCCCAACTTGTTTTATAGAATTATTTGTTACAGTTCTCTTCAATCTACACACAGGTTAATTATTGTCAGGTGTCCATTCATATATCAATGTAACTATATATTCTACATACACTTAGAATAGAAATCCAGAGTACTTAATAATGAATTGGCAAACAGTATATATACATTTGGGATCTTGTGGTAAATCACGTGTCACTTTTTATACTGATGGTCATCATGTTATCTTTTTATGTTTAAGGGATACAAGTTGACAGGTTTGTTTGACGTTCTGGGTTATTATATTCCAAATGTGAATGGATTATTAGGTAGCGGAGGTTTTCTTAAGAGCTTTCTGCAAAGTCAATTAGTGAATGAAACCATTTAAGGCAAATAATTTGATACACACTCTACATTTTCTTCATCACAATATTTTGATGTAAACTGAGTATCTTATGTAGTTTGAAAATTGCAATTAGGTAACCAATTGACATAAAGCTTAATGAATGCGTGTGCTGTGAGAAGGAGAGATGTTGTTCACATATCCTAGTTACCTTGACAGATACACAAACTTCTATTTGCTGTATGAAACTAACCTCACCCAGCAAAAATTATGTTATTAATGGATTTAAAATTGAAATTAGTTGAGCTTGAAGCAACCTTACATACATAGCCGTAAGGGGTTAATGAAACTGGAATGCAGTTTGTAAAATGCAGCTCAGCAACCTCTTCTTAAAAGAACATATTTCTTGTAGATCATTTGCTCATGCATACGAATAATAATGTCTTTTAGTAATTACTAAACGAAGGCATTTTTACCTTATATTGTGTGAGATGGTCATACATTTATTATAAGTGTACGAGGAATAATTGGATCATCTCTGAAGTTAAATGCACATTGTTGTGTGGTGGTAGTGGTGGTGATTCCTGGTGTACATAAAAATCCATTTTCACTCACTTTCAATGCAAATAACATGTTGTAAGTGTAACGGAGATTGTGAGATGCCTCCAGGTTTACTTTGTGTAATAATAACTTGAAGATTTTGACTTTGGCTTTGAAATCCCTTAAGGCTTTTAGGTGAGCTCTTGAGAGACGTGAAATTATACGGAGAGACAAACAGTATTTAAAGGGAACAAGTATCATCATCATCGTTTCCCTTGAATTACCTTGCAATATGTTATATGTGCAATTTTGTAATTGTTAAGTAAATCAAAACGCAGAGAACAATGACAAATTGTGGATTGCTGCAGTCTGGCACATGGGTGAATGAATTGATGTTCTCTGGTGAATTTCATGGTGCGTACACAATACATAATGGTTAAGTAAGGTAGTTGTTAATGATAATGACACGTTGATTCAACGTTCAATGGCTCGAGCTATGGATTGTTAAGTCAAACTTGAAATGAAGAATGCCCTATTTTAAGTTCGAAGAATGAAATATTGAAAATGAAATTTACTATTTTTTTCCAACGAGACTTCTTACCTTGCATTGTTTATTGTTCATGAGAGAGACACATTCAGATATTCAGAAGCGTTTGTCTTCTTCGTAGGATTCTTTCCAAGTTAAGGAGATCGCAGAGATGATGATGAACGATTGTGGTAATGATAGCAATCATCAATGAGTGACCAGGCCAGTGCCACAAGTCCATCCCATTTCTAAATTTATCTCTGCACTCATTGTTGTTACTTATTATCTAATCAAAGCTGTTCCTCTCAAACCTTTCCTTACTGTGATTTACGTGTCTACGTGGATTTGTCCATGCCGTTGGCTATTCTCAAAAGATCTTTAATATGGAAGTGGGATGGAAAAATGCTCACAAAAGTGAATTTCAATAATAATTTTATGGTGCTTACATGCCACTCAGAAGTCGCCTTAGATGAATAGTAGGATGGCTCCCAATATGCAACCTACTGGTTTAATAAGGCAAGAGAGAGAGAGAGAGATAGGAGTTCTGATAGTGTAAAGGTTCATTTGGTATGAAATGCTTTTGCAATACTCTCGTAATTTCAAGGTGTCTAAAAAGATGGTGTTTCTTGATAAAGAACGGTAATTTATTATCTTAATGCATTGGGCTTTGTTTGTGACTTTTTCTATAACAATAGGGTCGTCGGTCAAGTTACGCCTCCACCATTGACCAAGCACTAACATAATCAACAATGCATGAAATCAAGATTCTTCCTCACATTTTATAAATCGAGACTCAGTCCTCCTAATAATTCCAGACTCTCTGAAATGACTCCCATTTCTACTTCCATTTATCCATCCTTCACAACAACTCTTAATTCTTGCTTCCGCTCGCCACCTAATTGGCCTGGTGTATTCCTTTTCTCCCATCCCATATTACCTTCCATAATTGTGATTGACTTCCTCATAATTCATCCTTTGTCCAAGCCTCTCCTGTCATTTTCCTCAGTATTAATTGTAAGAAATGCTATGATGGGTGTTTATCCTCACAATAAGCTTCCTTGCTTTTGCATCAGTAGGCTGGGCTAAGATTACTAAACAAATATTAATAATTAAGTTTACACGCTGTTTTCAATCTCACTTCCATATTTCATCCCACTGTCATATTTGTTTCTTGCTTTCGCGTGCAAAAATCCCCTCCTTCTCCTTATATACTTACTTGCCAGTAGTTGCCAGTGTTCCACTTCCTTCAGTATATTTGATTTAGTTCACTCGGTGGTTAAGTAAATTAACCACAAATTCATGCGTGGTATACAAATATATAAATATATTTAATGAAATTACCCCGCAGAAGACTTACGTACATCAGACCAAGTGATTAAGGTGGTGTGTACGATTTATGTCAGAGGTTAATCATAAGTCATTTACCACGCGTCAATCTTTTAGTGGCATCAGCTCCCATAGATTCTGGAACAATGAGCAATTTTACGATTATCTTTGTCAAAGACTTCTTTCTTGTCGCAGAGATTCGTCTTCATTCACATGAGTTTCATCCTTGTCCATGATGAGGCTAAGCTGGTTTATTACTGAACCACTGACTGTGGATTCCTATCTTAAGTTGCAATCAAACTAGGAAAAGAATACATCAGCCCACACTGTCAAAGACTTATAAAGTATTTTCCATCTAAATTCTAATCTAAATTGAAACCATTACAATCTTATTTTATCGGCTGGTTGAACTATTCAACTGGACTTTTGCACACAAGGACATATAAGAATTGACTAATGGGCTCGACTCCTCATCTCTCCCCTGCCGTAGGAATTTAACTACCAACCTCCACAATCTTATTTGTCCATCTAACAATTCTTATTCTTCTTTGCCAGCCACCATGAAAACATTTTGTGTGGTTGTGGGTATCAATATCCAATGTAATTTGCACAGCAAAACTATGTGGGCATGTCGCAACCCTCCTTGAAACATGTATTTTCGAAAAATCCGATGCAAACATTTAGTATAATCCAAACAGTTCTATAAATATCTTATTTTATAGTGTTTGTTATTAATAAGTTTTTTTTATATTTACAGGGACATCCAAAAAGCTGAAACCAAAAACCTTCACTACTATTTAACACATGTTACTGTATAAGTAATTTTAATTCCAGTAAGTATAATGCATGTCATTAAGTTTGCTATAGTTCATTCAGTCAAACACTTTTTAAAGCAAGAGCAAAAGGTCTAATAACCCGTGTGTATCCTTTTACATTCGCGACATAAAAATTCATAAAAATATTAAGTAATTGTTGCATAATAATGCCTGTAAGGTGTATAAAAGCAAAAGTCCGGAGCTAGAGGACCTCTCATGTCACCCAAGTAAGGATCAGAAAGGAAAAGTAGCTACTACAGACTATAAAAGTCTATAAAGTTGAGCTCGTGCTAGGGATGTTTTGAAAAGGGAATGGAAGAGCAGAAAGAATGGAGGATGGTGTGTGATGCCACATAGCCTTGCTTCAGATGAGACGACCAATAATATAGACTTACTTAGGGAGCACACACCACACACACTATCGCCAATTCGAATAAGCATAGCGAGACGTTATTGGCAAATAGTGCAATAAAAAATGAAATACCTTAGTGATGCATGCAATCCTTTGAATGAATGAGATAGAGAGGGTTCGAACAAAGCAAGGCAAATGTATGTAGCTGGTCATTCTCCTCGTCGTGTTCTTGCCACAAGTAAAAGAGATAAGGATAGAATTATTTATGAATGTTAGCGGAGGGTCTTTATTTTATTTCCTTTCAAACTGAAAAAGATAAGAAGGATGAGATGAAGACGAAGAACTAGAGTTTACTCTAGAAAATGAAAGTAGGTTATTATAGACTCTACACACGAGCCTTTGCTGCTAAAGGACTACCATCCTCATCCAATGGTCAATCTCATCCAAGACATGAATTATTACGTCTTTTGCACACACACACACACACACTAAGGGATCTTTCATTTATTAACGTGTGCTTTCAAAGTCGACGTGATGAGTGCGTGCTCGATTCCGTTCCTCAAAGAACCTTGTGCCTTTTTCACTATGTTGTCATTCCATTATCGTATTAAACTTAACCACTACTACACACATTTCTAGGCGTAATCGATCACTTACTCCAATTTATTTTAAGAGAATCTCTGACATTTATTGCCCACACACTGTCATTCCACCCAGAGACTTCCCTCGATTAAATACCTACTCAAACTAATAGGAAGTAATCATGGTCAGCCAAGACTCCTTAAGGTGTCGTAAAACAAAAATGCCACAGTTTACTCAACGATGAATCCTTTTATGAAAAAGCCTTTGAACCATTTACTCCTCAATTCATTCATTCCACACGAAATGCATTTATTGTTTCATAGACCACCATAATTCTACTTTCAATCTTCACTTTTGTCGACCTCGAGAAGTCTTCTGCGCAATGCTATTGCAAACTCCACCAATATGAATCATAGAATAGTCTATCACTCAATATAGACTTTTCCAATAAACTCACCCCCACTTTTAAATCTTATTTCATTGATTTAAAAACTCTGGTTTTATTTCAACTTTAAAGTGAAAGCTATGTATTCAAGAAGTAAAAGAAAAAAATAATGAAAATACATGGAAACTTAGACTACGACAACTTAATAGTTTCACAGCGGACACAACTTATTGGTAATTCTAATACTCTTACACATTTTTATACTATAAACTTACTAGTTACACTAATCAATACATATTAAATGAATGAATTTTTCTTATTATTTGTAGCAGATGTCTCTCACAATAGACAGAAAGTTTGTATGATTACTTTTATAGATTAAAAGTGTTAATTACTTTTCGCATTTAAGTGATTAGGTAATTTGAGATTCCAACCGATTTCCAATGTTGATTAACTGTTGCTGTAAATGTACTTGAACTATTATCATTTCCTCCCTACAACACAACACTCTCCATCTTTTTTTTAATTCTGTCTTCTCCCCTTCTTCCATGAGAGATATGCGTATTGTGCAAAGAAATTAAAAACCTCATTATTCCTCCACATAAACACACAGCCATAATATTCTTCAGAAAAATTCATCGTAAATATACTTTTGAACCAAATACAAACTGTTCTCATGTTATTTCTTCTTGAGCTGATTCTTGTGCAAAAGTTGGACGTATAAAAACTTAAGAAAAATAACTAACACAGCACTAAGTGAAGGAAAGTGACCTACATACTTAAAGCAAATAAAATATTACTTGACAGACTTAATTCAAGAAGGTTGGTGTACAAAATTATAACATTCCTTTTAAAAAATCTCAGGTGCTCATCTCATACTCATCACCATTTGTTCTGCTCCCACACATGAATGATTCACATTCGAAAAACCACAATTATACCGAATCTGAGTAGATATATATTTATAAGTAACATGCGTGCAATATCAGTTGGTCATTACGCCACACATGTCCAACCTTTACACGAACGAAAACTTTTTTGAGAAGCGTTCTATGACAAAAGGACAAGTGGAAGAAGTTGCTGTGGAATACTTCCTCATCATCACTCCAGATAGGATCTCCTCGCTTTACACGCTGATGTGCCTCTTTTTGTGAAGCGATAAATGATCCGATCTCGAAAACGCTCGGTCACAAATAGTACAAGGAAATGGTCTGTCCCCAGTGTGTTTCCTGTAGTGTCTCGTCAGCTCATCAGAACGGGCAAACTTCCAGCCACAACCTACAAAATTGTAATTCAGAATTCATTCTCTCCATCTCATCACGCATCACTCTTCCCAGTCGCATCGAATGACAACCACAGAGAGATTATTATGAATGACTGAGTAGAGTCGTGTCACTTTTCATATACTTCATGTAAGTTATATTCTCTTACCTTTCCAACTACACTGGTACGGTTTTTCGCCAGTGTGGGTCCTCAGATGAGCCTTTAAATGTGAAGACTTGGTGTATGTCTTGCTGCATCCAGGATGGGAGCAAACATGTGTGGTCACCTTCTTCCTTCCCCAACCCCTTCGAGGTCTCTTACCCCCCTTAGTCTCTGAAGTACTTGCATTGCTGCTGCTGGAACTTCCACCACCAGGAGTTCCTGAGCTCCCTGGGCTAAGGAGGTCACTGTTAACTGCAGCAGCTTTGGATGTACCCCTCGAAGAATTAGATTGCGTTGAAGATGGTGGTGGGACTAGGGCTGGATGAGTACTTGTCTGCACCCCGAGACTTGGAATTGTCACACTCAACATTGCACTTCCAACTTGTTGCTGGCCACCAGCAGAAGAAGAGTTGAGGAGCTCCACTAAATTCGGTGACGATGGGGGTGTCATTACTTTTAATTGGATGGGGATCGGTTGGACGCTGTAGGTATTCCCAACTTTGCGCCCATTGGGAAGTCCAATGGTTGAAATGCTGGGTAACACTTGCTTCGGAATCTCATTTGACATGGACTCCAAGGAGTTGTTATTCCCATTTGGAGAGGAAGAAGTCATTGATTTAATAGAATTGCTGTTCTCAGGAGGGCTGGCTGGGGGTGACATTTGTCCATTGATAGTGTAACTTGTTCCATTGCTATTAAGGATAACAGTTGTCCCATTGATGGAACACGAATTGCCGATTTGGTCTGAAGGAGAAATCACAGTCATCATCGTCTCGTAAGTATCCATAGGCTCATCTCCACTCCCTTCGTATTTTGTACACAACCCAGATGGCAAAGACATAGAAGTCAGCATTGGAATGGAGGTGAGGGTGGTGAGACTCTCACCCCCCAGACCTTGACTTGCTGAAGACGACCCCGGAGGTCCACTCGGAGAGGATTCCGCAAAATGACTCTGACTTTGACTATTATTTGGTTCCGAAGAGACTGAAAGAACGGGGGGAGGTGAGACCGAGACTGCCGTGGGGGCTGAAGCTGAGGGGAAGTATGGCAGGTCCTCTGCAGCTCGGTTGATCAGCATGTCCAAGTCAATGTAGTCTTCCGTTGATGTCGTGAACCCATTTCCTTGCGTGGGTCCACCACTCTGTCCGACTTGTCTCACTCGGGAGTCTGATGATGGCCCCAGACTCACCAGAGGACTTAGGTGAAGATGATGGTGATGATGAGAATAGCAGTCTTGAGAAGGAGAAGGTGACGTGAGTTGTCCTAGTGAGCTAGTGTCTTGATGATGATTCGGATGAAATATGTTAGGCAGGGAAGTTTGTTGGTCAGGAGACGAAGACGACGAGGAAAGTGACTGTGACACAGACTGACCTTGTTGCTGTAACCCTTGACCAGCCAGCAGTAAAGGTGACTCCGAATTCCTGTGTGAACTGTTTGAAGACGAGGATATTGATGATCCCGTCGGACTCGATGGATCACTCAGCACTCCTATAGATGTGTCCGAAGAAGCTTCCCCCAGCAACACACTCTCAATGTCTTGCCACATCTGAAATACAATTAATTACCACATCATACATTAGAATTATTAACAAGTTATTCATCCCTGCCATAGTCTTGAGTCCACACTACTCTATACACTCCACAGAGATACTTTTAAATTACACCTACTCAAAAAGGCAAAGAGGATTAGGATTTCCTAAAAATTCACTATTCCTCAACCTCACAGCAATCATATCAACTCCACAATCTCTTCACTCATCAATAAACGCAGTGAGTCTCATACAAAAGAAATGAAAAACCTGAATGATACTTAAGATATTTTTTCTCCTGTTTCACTTTATGAGTTTCAACTGTCTCAAGTGACTCTAAGGAGCTTCTATTTTTTCATAGTATTAAGAATAGAGACCCTACACACACACCACAAGACCGTCGTCGTGTCTCTCCTTAACTCCCTAAAAACTCTAAGTTTCTTTTAAGGTACAAGAAAAGTGTCATGAATTATATGAGACTCATAAAAACCTTGCGAGTTAAGCCGCAGAGAATATGTTTAATCCTCAGGTGTGTATATATGTCGCCTAATAGGTGAGGTGAAGAAAGGCTGGACAAAATGTGAAGAATAAGAGACTCAAATGAAGAGCACGGACACACACGTCGGCCTTTGTATTGCATAACATTCTATTTTTTAACAACGTGAGCTCGCCACCCTCAGTTCTTTAAACCCTTTAAACTATCATCAACATCATTACACATCCATTGTGTGTGGGTGAGGGTCTTAAAACCATAATCCCATTAAATGGCACTTACACGGGAAACCAAAACCACCCCTAATCGCTTGTGTGTGTGTGTGTAATCGAGGGTGGACTAAAAATTGCACCTATTGCTTTACACAAACCTGCCAGCTACCTTCTTTTCCCTATAAACTCTCTTGACTATTTATACATACCTTCTGTCCCTACCTATCATCTATTTTAAGCTCAAACCAAATCGCACCAGAGAGACTGTAATTGCGGTAATGGATTATTTTTTCTTTAAATTGGATTTCCTCATTCTCCATAGTCATTAGTCTTTTTTCATCCTCCTTTTCCATCCGTCACTTTTACTCCACCACATTCACGTGCGCAGTCAAATCTCCGGCTGCCCTACAATAAATACTTCTAATCTGTAATTTGTTCCTCGCTCAATTTTTACAACGTGAGGATCGTTCTTTTCACTCATTATCTTCATCATTGCTTTTCCCCAAGGGGGAATCGCACATCACAGATTACAAAATGAGATGGATTAGATGGATCAACAGAGAGAGAGACTCGCTACTCACTAAAACTCAATACTACTAACGTAACAACATCCCTTCCACGGAATCTCGATCTCTCAGAGAGTCGGACAAAAAGATCCTTCACATCCCTTTGTAAGCGAATAGCTGGTGGCTCTGACGGATAATTGTTTGCATTAATCATCATCATCTCATCGTTTGCATTTTTTCATTCAAACTCGCTCACTTACTTTATTTACATTCTCTTATACACGCAAACTCAGAAACAAATCGGGGATGATATTTGTGAGAAGCCTTTTATATGCATTTGTATGTGTGGCTTTGTATTTTTGCAACAACTTTCATCTCACTGTGTAAAACTAATACACATTCTCAAATTGATTTGTACTTTTCATACACACACACATATCAAAATGGTGTATAAAACTTTATGTCGCCTCAGGAAATATTCATTTTCGCAAATTTAATCTCACAATTATTAAACTTTCAAGGTATTTTGCAAATGAATTATTCATAAACTTTGCAAAACTACGCACGTTTAGTCTTTTTGACTATCAACAGCTTTCCACCTGAAATTGCCCAGAAAGCCATTAAATCCTCTTTGTCTATGGAATTAAATTATTAGTAAGTTGATTCACGTCCAGGCATATAAATATAATCGTAATTTCACTCTTTTTCAAAGTCTGAGAGACTATAATCCGAGTATATATTTCTAAACTTGATACATTTTGATAAAAACTGTAGATCATCTGTAAATTATTCTAAAAATGAATACACCAAACTTCCTTCTGTAGACTTAAATTGTCCCTAAATCCCAATTAAAATCTGCTCAAGATGGAAACGAAAGGGAATAATGCCGATGAGCTGCCAACTAATGAAAAGTGTATCCTTTGAGATTCCTCTCGGTGATTTGGCTCACAGTACGTTCGTCTTGATGAGTCTTAATGAGTTGCAAGTAGCTTTCATACGATTCACACATGTTTATGCGGAAAGCGTCTAATGATATCAAATAGCCAAGTTTATTAGAAGAGGTGGGCATCGACTGTCAAACTCATCACACTAACTCAGATCTAATCTTTTCATAGGAGCGTATCAATTTCATTTATTTGTCTGACACCCCAGCCTACTTTTCTCAGACTCTATCGCGCAACAACATTCCTCATGAGTTATCTTTAGTGAAAATACTTTAAGAACAGAGAATAAAAGACTATTCACGTCACTACGTTTTCCTTCAGGGAATCTAACCGAAAATGCACTCGAGAGATTCTTTCACTTCACCTGATTCTTTACAATTAGTCGTGCTACTACTTTACAACTTTTTTCTGTCAATTCAAACTCTCTTGAAGAACTTGGGAAATAATACATCCAAGTATTCTATCAGTAATTAACTGTGAGTTCCACAGATTGTGTCGTGACTATCTCAACGATATTCTGAATGATATTTCTATCAACTTTTTACACAAAAGTAACTTTTTAAACTAACGCGTATGCAAAGCCCACCTCGTTATTAACCTCACTTTATTACATTTTCCTACCAAACTTGAGACTTTATATATTGTTTATTGATTTCTCTTTGCTCTCCACTCCCTTATTTGTACGATTTTATATCACACGGAAAATTATGCATGGAAAAAGGAAGATCTAGAAGGCTTCGAGGGATTCTTACAGATGAATAATGTTCCTAACAATCCAGGTAGTAGATACAGTGAAGCTGTTCAAGTCAAGTTTTGCCTAATTCCTATTCATTGCTTGTAATTAAACAACGAATAAAATCAGGTGCCTAACAAGCAGAGGGACAATTTGGCTTCCACTCGTCTTCCATTAAATAAATGTCTAGAGACATTCAACTCAACACTAAAAAATCTACCATGCGGATACCATACTCACATTCTCTACGTATTACGATTTTTACTACGAATTTAAAGTATTTTGTACAGAATAACAACTTCATTTTTAAGAACAATCAAAAGCAGTAGTAGTTGGAAATGAAAAATCCATAATGGCAAAGCTCCAGCAGACAAGGATATATACCCATCAATCATACTTGCGCAAAAAAACTCTTTGATACAATGAAGAAGACTCTCATCTCACTGACTGCGTAAGTTCTCCAGGTACTTTTTACATATACACACACTGACTGAGAGCTCCACACTTTTGATTACAAGGAACAGATCAATGAGATATCTATGAAGAGGATACGCAACAACTCATCTATCCGTGATGACTTCTGACTCAATCTGATTGCTCATTTGCATTTTAAGTTAAGACGATACTCTATTGATTAGTTAGTCATCGCGAGGAATTAGAAATAATAGCAGAGAGAGACAGAAAGAAGGTGCAAATTAACTTGCATGCAATTGTTTGTGGTGATGGAGGAACTACAGCTCATATGTACCTGAATTATGAACTTGAAGAGTGCAATTACGCAGGGGAATATGAGACAAGGAAATAACTGTGTGTACTTACATCATGGAAATAAGAAATCTCAGTAGACATATTAGAAGATGTTCCGTTGTGAAAGGACGATTGCGTGGAAGTAGTTGTAGCACTGGTATTATGTACACTGTGGGAACCACCCCTTCCACAGGCTGTTGGGGAATGTTGTCTCAATTGCTCACTCGTATTGGAGAAAGCTCTACTCCCACTGGTCTCATGAACTTTACTTAATATTGTACTATTTCCTTCTGGCTTGAGACTTAAGGTTTCTTCACTACTGGCTGATGATGATTCTCCAGGAGGATGTTTCAACTCCCCGTTCTTTCTACTGTTTCGTATGGTAGTTAAGGAAGAAGGTATTGAGAAGGACGACCTGGTCGAAGAAGAACTTGTCGCATTTTCTCCCCTACCCCCACCCCCTGGAGTCCCGACAAGCGTGTAGACAACCAAGTTTTGTCCACTACCCCCACCACCACTACTGTTCGCCACGGGAAGAGCAGACGACGTAGCTGAAGTAACTCCAGTTGCAGAACCACCTCCGCTCCACCAAGCCCAACACTCTTCCTCTACTGCTGAAGAGGCTGGGACTAAGTTGCTTAATGATGAGTTGGATGATAAAGTAGACGAAGAAAGTTCCCCGTTAGAAGAACAATGAATAAAACTTGAATTAGCAAAAGAGTTCTGAAGCTGCAAAATCTCGTCTAAGGGTTTCCGGTGAACATTACTGTTTAAGGGATGAGAGGAAACCGAGTTAAACTGGGGAGAGTTTGAATTATTCGTTGAAAATGATGATGAACTCTGGTCACTGTTGTTTTCCCAGTCATCACTCACCGTAGTTAAGCAGTTGAACAGCACTGGAGAATTGTGTGGACTACTATTACTACTGCTGGGGGACCCTGATGATAAGCTACTGCTGCTACTGACTTTCCCATTATTTCCAGGTGACCCACTACTTCCTCCACCTCCGCCAGACAATCCAAGGACGTTTGCTGTCCCCAAACTGGGTCCAGCATTTATTCCACCACCCCCACCCCCACCAAACTTTTTCTTGGATGAAGGAGAACTCAAAAATATCTGTTTTTGTCCAGAAACCAATACCGCAGTTCCACTGGACATTGGTGAACACTATTGCTTCAATTATTTGAATCTTATTGTCACCAACACTACAATTTTATATTCAAATGTACTAATTCAATACAGAAGTAAACTCTAGAAGGAAACTTGAGACTTTAACTTTCCATCACAAATCCACACAATGTTAAATGGGCTTTTTAAATGTTCCAGTTTTTTCTTCACTCATGCATCATCTTATAAGAATGATAATATTTTGATAACACAACGAGTTATACATACTCTTACTATACTTTGCCAATCGTGTGTCTTTTGTCACAGAACTGCGAATCTATCCCACCAACTCGAATGATATAATCCAATTTCAATATAATTGAACCAGAACAGTGACAGATTTTTTCCTCAATCAACAATCAAAACCACAAGACAACAGAGAGTCAACTTTTTAAGGAGCTGAGCAAATACGAAGGAATATAAGCAGCAGCACTACTCGTCTCGGCAGGTTCTCCTGATTCACTTTTGAGATGATGGGGTTGCGATTTGCGATCAAGTGTCTTTTTGCTTCCTGAACTTTAAACAAATAATAGTAATAATAAGAACACACTCCATAAAGGCAACACTCTTTCAAGAAGTTCGTGGGATACCTTGAACACAACTCACGACACGATCAGCATGTGCACAACTTTTGTTTTGTTCGAAACTCTGTCTTTTATAGTTCTACATTTGTCTCACTCTTTTTGTTCCTCGTTATTATTTCAATTGATTTGCTTGTGATATGCACGAGAGACAACAAAGGTTTATCCAGAAGATTGCTTTTAAGCCT
>JAQGAB010001357.1:0-16862 GCA_034696565.1 Isotomurus graminis
CACACACACACACACACACACACACAGACAGACAGACAGAATGTTCGAAACCATAAAGGAGTTTCACTCCTTAATAATGATGCCTTACGATTCTAAAAGTATTGGAGAGAAGTCAAGCCCCGTTTGGCCGCTGCTGTCGTTAATTACAACAATTTCTTTGCCACTTAAGCACCGAGAGTAAGCGACTTAATCAAGTGACAGTCACACAAGTTTAGAAATTGACTGGGCTAAAACTTGAATAAATGCATCTAATGAAATATCTTCCTACGTACACTAGGTCATAACTATAACAATTATCGTAATACCTACACGTTTAAATTTATTTGATTTCCGTATGCTTCACTGTAAAAGCATATTTTATTTCAGTAACAGATAATACTAATTTTTGTTACCATTCTTTAATTAATATATGTGGAAAAATATTCATAAATATATTCCTGTTTCTGAGAAAACCGTCCTTGTCTTTGTTTAGGAAATAATTCGCGACCCCTAAAAGCTCCGTTCCTTATTCACTATGAGTAACGCGTCAGTTTGAGAATACAGATTACAAAAATCCAAAATCCTTGAGTCGTTTCTGAGATCCGTCAACTTGAACTGAAATACAAACAAAAACTAATTTTACCATTATTAGCCATTTCATCACTCCTTAGAGATTTGCAATTTACGCTAATTCTTTACTAATTCGAACAGTAAATTCTGTTGCATAAGTAATTGTATTTTTTTAATCGTATTCCATAATACCAAACCATTTGTGTACAAAGTCAGCTTACGAAAACTCTTAAAGTGGCCATTGTACGGCCCATGTTTGTTGTAATGGTGTGAGTGACTATTGATAAAGCAAAAGCCACTCATGCCGCGTAAATCAGAATTGAGCCATTACAGACTCACCATTACGGGCCATAGTGTAAAGACCCCCTTCTGATCTGTCTGTCACTGGAATTAACTTTGCTAAGACTGTGACACTGACTTATGTCACTTAATGGGAAAAATGGGTATTTTCTCAAGCGTTTTTCCTCCTTCTGATTTCAAAACTAAGGTGGCACAGCGTCAATGGAAACGGTATTTTTTCGCCATAACGAAACCATGCATGTTAATTTTTAGCCCAGCCAAGAGTGCTTTTACATTCCAAATGTACTGGGGAAAGAATGCAGGTTTCCTCATCTCATTTCCGCTTTTTCTTTCACCCAACAACAGTATTGTGTAGGTGTTCAAAAGACATATATCCCATCTGATAACAGCTAACAATTATTATTGCAGGGATTTACTGTGTTTTATAGCTTCACAAGCTTCATAATTCAGAATTTTTCGACATTTTTGCTTACGGGATTATAGATAATTTAAAAATTGAAGCAGCAGTTGATATTTCAAGATTAAAAATTAGCATGGTTTATTTATGGGAGTAATTTTCAGTTGGCACTGGGCTAAAGTTGAATTGACTGGGATTGGGATATAATAGGTTGCTAGGATGAGTTGGTTTCAATTCTTGTAATATCATCTCCTCCTTCAATTTTTGAGCTACAGAGTTGAATGCGAACTTAAATTAACTACAAAAGCCTGTTCTACAGAACGTATAGTTCAAAATTTGTGTTTTAACGTGCAGTCAAAAGTTATAGCTGGATTTATGTGCTAATTCTTCCCCTAGGAAGAAGTTAACAAATACGAACTATACAATTTTTAGAGCTAACATTTCTGATTAATTTAATCACTTAACTCTGTAGCTCAAAAATTGAAGGAGAAGATGATATTACAAGATTAAAAAATTAACATATATATCGAAAATATCATCAAATAACTCACACATAACTATTCCTTCTGAGTCTGAAATTTCAACGACGAAATTTCGTCGTTTTTCTGAAGAGCTAGTTGACGTTTTAGCGACTCAATTTCGTTATGTTGAAAGTCGATTAGATGTTGACAACATGCGAGTTGGGCTTTCATCTCTGAGGTCTGCTTATCCTTCTCACGTAGAGCATTCTCTTGTGCCACTAACTTAGCTCTGAGGCAGGTGTTATCCTGTTTGAGTGTAAGGTTTTCCCCCTCCAACGTCTTAATGTTGTTCTTCACTTTCTCTCGATAATCTTTACTCTTCTTTGACTTGATAATATTTTTCTTCTCCAGGGGAGTCAGATTCTTTCCCTCAATAGTCATTTTGTACATTAACGTCTTCCCCACCTTCCTTTGATTCTCCATGTCCTCGGAAGATGTGTCACTGCCCACGGACACTACAACAGACATATAATGTTGACTAGTTAAAGTACACACCTAGACAACGGTCATAGATTTTGTGTCCCATAAGAAAGAAATGTTAATTTCAAAGTCTATCTCCTCCGTGGGTATTAAACATACAAGGTTGAGCTATAGTTTGTTCAAAAGGTACTGCAATGGTCTACAATTGTTAGAATTCAGAATTCTGAAAAGTTGAGTTAAACGACTGTAGGGCTCGTTTAAAGCCCAAAAACCATTAAATTCTGACTTAAATGGCTTAGAAAACAAAATAATCTACACTCAGCAGCCTTTCTAAGCCCAGATAACTCAAGACCTCATACACACAAATAAGCATAAATATGCCTCTGCTGTCGTTATCGACGCGAATTTTCGTACCTTTAAGCCCCACTTAAACACTCTGTTGCCTCGATTTCGATCTTTTATACGAACACCAAAGTTGCTTTAAATTACTTTCTTGCGACTGTGAAAAAATTAGAGAGGAGCCGTGCTAAGTTTGGCCTCTGCTGTCGTTAGCGTTTGCTGTTTCGACCCAGCTCTCCGATCGAGGTCCTAGTTTAGTTTATTCACATCCAACCTGCTCTTGCGAGCTCCTTATGTTTGACAAACCTAAGGAGCTCGCAAGCTCCTACTCGCTTTCACAACATCTCCACAAAATATAGTGACAATCGGTCAGGTGGGTCTTGAGATAAATCGCGATCAGACAGACGGATAGCGTGACATCACGTATCCTCGTATATGCACCAGTTACCTGAGCAAACTAAGAAGTAAATTGAAAATCCGAATTCTAACAATTCTGGAGGACACAAAGTTTTAAAACAAGCTAAGGTATATGCCACTACGTTAACACAGGAGAAGATTGAAGTTGGGCAAGTACAGCTACAGGGTGTTCTATAAGTATTCAATAATTGCTCAACAACAACCGTTTGAAATGCAATGTGGCTGGTTGCGCAACTAATGGAATACTCTGTATTTTCTTCGGTTGCTTATATTTGTCCCCCATAGGTATTAGAGAGCCTTAACCTTATTTTTATATCTTTTTTATCCTCTTTCTATTTGGTTACTCAAAGAAGACTACATACACACATTAATAACAACTTCAAATAAAAAATCAAGCTTCTGTATAATAATTCCCTGAGCTCAAGGAACTGTCCACTGACCTGTTGGCTTTCGCCTGACTCTCATCCTTGACTTAGGACCAGTTGGTGGCATTACATCCCTAGTGATCAGCGTCTGCTTCCTTCCCCCACTGGACCTCAACCGACGACAACCTTCGCTTTCCACAGCAGTCGATTGATAATCAGTGTAGCTTCCTTCATTCTCAGAGCTCTCAGGCACCAATGATGCATCGGACATCCCACAGTCCATTGTCTGCTGAAGAGGCAAAGTATATCCAACAGCTGCCAACTCTGCATACCCTTCAGAAAACGGAGACGAGTCCACTCCAGACGAGAAATACTCGGAAGATGCAAAACTGTCACTAGTCTGTAACCAAAATGAATATTTTACCTCAAGCGTCAGCGTTATACAGTCTAACAGATTTTAAAGCGATCTCTACATATTTCGATATTTCATACTATTTAAGTCAGCCAGAGTTTTTGGCATGCCCGTGCGAGTTTGTTACGCTTTGCTTCCAGTTGAGGATTAAGCATTAAATGTACAGCATTTCACATGGAATTATTAGTTACAAAATGCAGGCACATGTAAAGATACACATTGACATGTATTAATCACTTGTTGAGGAAGATCGAATTAAGTCAAGTGATCTTACAGAAGGAAACTCTTCATCCACTTCTTCCTTCACAAAAAACTCCACATTGTCACTTTCATCATGAAACAAAGTCACCGTAGGATGACCACCACTTCCCAGGTGAAGTTCCTATGCAAAATCACCTTGATTCTGTCACTCCAAGTCCAACGCAGTACAATACTCAATACATATGTGTAACACATCACCCACTTCCACCATTATTAATTCCACCGCTCAGGTCTCACTCTCAATACATTAATCATTCTTAAATTCTTACGAACAAACAAAACGAAACAACAGCTTCTTTCGCAATTTATCAAATCTCAATTAACAATTTAATCAATCGGTCAATTGAATTCAAAGGACTTACAGTGGATGGGGACATCTCACTCAGGACCGCATCTTCTTCAACCTCATTCTCATTCCCACTCATTTCTGGAAGCGTCTGTAACTGCAAGCACAAAGCGATTTGAAATTGTTCCAACTTGGGATCCGTTGATTGATTGGTTGATCAGCTTTATTAAAGTGTCGTTGTTTGTACAAGTTAGTAAATGAATGACTTAAATTCATTTTGAGAAAATTAACACCCCGTGTAATTTTGATATGTAGAGTTTTGTTTAACATATTTTGAGCCCTATAGTATTTTGACTACTAAAACCTGCACCAAGCAGCCTCTTTATGCCCAGATAACTGCCACTGCCAATTCTCAGTAACCTATGGTAAAGAAAACAGCTATTTGGAGCAGTTTTTACGAAACCACGTTTAAAAATAGTGTTTTGACTACCCCGACCTAATAGTACTCCGATCGACAAAAACTTATGGGCGGGAGTTCTGGAGCGCTTTTGTAACGTCCCTACCAAATTTGGGTACGATCGTTCCGGTGGTTCTTGAGATGAATCGCGATCATCCAGACAGACAGACAGCGTCATGTCCCGTATTCTCGTATATATGCACCACTTAGATGGGCAAAAAATAAGTCTTTCCCTTTATATTTAAGCAATACAACTCTAAAAAAATCCCTAAATCTTCCTAAATCCTTAAACTAACATCAGCAATCAAAACTTAACATGATAATGGTCTGCTTCATGCAATTAAAATTTGTTTAAAAAGTCATGTACCTCAGGTACATCATACCTCCAATAATAACGAAATTCGAATTGATTTTTTCCTGAAAACTAGAATTTGAAAATTCAAAATGTTTGTCATTTTCTGATGTATTATTATGGGGTCCTTTACACAGCCCCAACCTTAATCCAACCCACCCTTTTAATTCCAATCCAAAAATCTAAAATCCATAGATTAAAACTTTCCACAGCTTGTCTAATAATTAGTTCCTATTCCAAAACTCCGAAACTTTACTACGTTTGCACTTTTCCACATTCGATCAAATCTAGAATGATCTGGATTATTCCACACTACACAAAAGAAAGTTCAAACACCAAAATACTTGACACTCCAATCATTTATTGTGACTAAACTAAATGCACACCTGTAAAACTTCCCAGCACTGCACATACTTCCGTGCCCATCCAAACACCCATGTTTATTCTTTTTATCTGCGTAACTATTACAATGCACAATATTATCCAGTCCAAACTACCTTAAAAGTTCTACTCTGGCAATGCGTCTCACAAGTCCTCTAATATTTTGTTACCCGAGCCTCATTAAGTGTTCACTTTCCACACTTTAATTCCTTCCTCTTAATGGCTTACTACCATACTCTCCTTGCTTTCCCTGCATTTATCCTGTCCCCACTACTTTACTTTCCTCAAGCCATCAACTCCTCCCAACCTCCACACTTGCAATCCTTTTTCAATTCTTTAATCCTCCAGACACTTCCCAATAATCCCTGTAAACTAATATTCATATCCCCAACACTTCATCGCCTGAGGAAGATCCTTTTACTCCAATTGCTCAACAAATTACTTAATCTTAAGTCTAAAAATACTTTCTCCATCAGAGGAACCGACACATCCACCTTACACTTTCCCCCACTGATCACCAACCAATACAGACAGACACAGTGGGCAGTGTTTCTTCATCCTCACAATGAGTCTCACTTTTGACCCAGAATTCCTCAAAAAGACTTTCACTTTCCTTTCCCCAGTTTACATTCCATTGGTTCGGAAGAACGAAGACTTTCACGTATTTCTCACCCACTCGTCCCCCTCCTTCTTCACGAATATCCTCAAAAGATCAAGTACAAAATCGCCCTCGCAGTGTCCCCAGCAGATGGTAACTTGGAAGCAAAAACCCTCTGCTTCTTTTGCAACCCACTTTCTCCCACCACCATCGTCACTTTGGATCCTAACCACCTGCTGCTCCCTTTCTCCCAAACTCCCAACTCATTCCAGACTTCACAAGGAACCTGAATGGGAAAGTACTTTGCATAAGCGTCCCTGAAGCCATCTTATGACTTGAGATAACCTCCTCGCCTTCCCTGAATAACGCAAGGAGAGGAATATGCAAATATGTTTGACGATTTTCTTGGGGTACCTTGCGACATATTAAATCCCATCTTGGGAGATACATACAGTTTACAATTAAGCCTTCATAGTTCATAGTGTGGTTTATTTATGTGACAGATAGTACAATAATTGTTTACACAATACCTTAAGACTTTAGCATTTGTTTAAAACCTTTCAGCCAAAGATAAACTTCTCTTACACAATGTTCCTATCAAGTGGACAAGAGAAAGGAGGTTGAGGGGTTAAACTCCCCAATGGTGAATGGACAGGTGAGGCTACACAGACAACTTTCCCTTTCTTAATCCATAAACTTTCACTAGCTTCTTACTCTCCTATTCTTAATCTTAAACAAACACTTATCTCACAGGAATAGTTGGAGACATCCTCAACTCCCAAGCCGACCTTGGACTAATGGCTTCCCGGACTACAGACCGAAGTATTAATGCAAGTAAATGTTTTGTCACATCACAAACCAAATAACTTAAACTCTTCTCCATCCCCATGTTCCATAGTTCACGTCGTGGACACAACCGACACTTTCTTTGATGCATCACTCCCAATTCCCCACAAATATTATCACCGTAAAAATGAGACAAGTCCCCCTTACCTCTTCGGATAAATAAGGAAACATTTGCTTCCCCATTTCTCCTATTTCCACAGGACCTTCTAGAGAATCCAAAGCCACCAAGTCACTTAATATAGCTGCACACTCCAAGAGATCCGTCGGGCGAGAAGTGTCGGCCTCCACTAACCAAAATTCAACTGAATTCAGTGATGTCATATCACTGGAGAGAGAGTTTTCAAAGTCCATCTCCCCTCAAGCCAAGCACTAAGCAGGAAAGCGTATCTTGTATAATAAAGAGGAGCAAGTCTGTGAAAAGCGTAGTTTGTTCTGCGTGATAGAAAATTCAAGAATAAACAACCATCCACGGTGCACAGAAGTAACTGAATGAAATAGTTGGTGGTGATGAATGCCGATTTGGGTGCATAAATGCCGAAAGCCTATGGAAGATTAATTAGTGGTGCAGTGCGCAGGAGCGGTGTCAAAATGTATTTCAGGTGCGTACTGTGGCGCTTAAATTTGAAATCATAATCTTTTTAGAGTCCATGAAAATGCGTACTTTGACTTCTAAGTTTTACAATTATTACGATTCAATTTGTGACCTTCATTGACCTCGCAGGGTTACGTGGAAAATAAATACATACAAATTATATTGCATCGATTTCGAACTTCTATACAAATACCAAAGTTGCTCTAAATTATGATGTCTTGCGATAAGAAACCTACACCAAGCAGCCTCTTTAAGCCCAGGTAACTGAAACGTACACAACGACGCGAATTTTGGTACCTTTAGGCCTCACTTAATATGGATAGGGTGACGTCATGTATGCTCCTATATGCACCAGTGGGCAAAAAAGTATTGGAGGAGCACCATAAGCTCTTTTTAGTGACAACTTTTAGCAAGTGCACCTAGGAGCATTATAAAATGTGATTGTTGGAGGATTTTACAATTTTTCGGGCAAACTAATTTTATGGTACTCGGTAGTATTGAGACAGGTAAAATCCAGGAATTTATTTTTATATGAAACTGGTCATTTTAGTGTTTGATGTTTATTATACATGAAAGAGAAATGGTTGCAGTGTAGTTTTTAGAATTTTTTGTGAGATGTATTATTTTTCAAAATAGATTGACAAAGTTGTGAATTCGTCTAAAAATTGCAATCGGTGGTGGCTTGGTGGTTTGTACAAATGTCTGGGCTTACATAGCTGTTTGGAGTACATTTCTATTTTCTAGTATTATGTACCTCGTTCTAAATTGTGTACCTCGTGTTTCATGGCCGTGGAGCTATGGGCCTAGTTCCCTAGTTGAAACATATTGAAACATTGAAAGGAACGGAGATCATGAATCAGAAATATCACGAATCACCCAACAACAACTCTGTACTAGTCTGTACCGTAGAAATGATTGCTATCACTTCGCCTGCCATAAAACCCTAAGAATAGTCGGCTCCACTCACTTTATTACGCAAAATGAAAACATTCTTGTTTTTCAAAGTTCAAACCACATCTCATAACCAAAGAGTACTAACTGCTATTCTTGTGTCACTAACCACATTAACTACTCAACTACAACAAGTATATATTAAGTATATCCATCCCTTAAGAGATGGAGATGACCGAGGTGGTGGCCTGAATTCCACGAGCTGGAAACCGAACTCTTAACTACTGGCGACTCGTCTTATCTCCGTTCTTAAAGAATGTCTACCTCCGCGTCTTCAGTAATACAATGTCCAATGAGTCTATTCATTTTGCAAACATTGTAAACAATACTTCTCCTCATCTTAATCTAATCCTAGGAATGTTCCAGATATCTCCAGACTTCCAGGAAATTTAAGGAAAAATAATTGTATCACTGATCATTTGTCACAAAATGCGTTTAGGAGGTTTTGGTCCTTAAGTACACAAAAGGAGTTCTTTGGTTGAACTATTCTAGAGTAGACTTAATGTACCCAACAACCCAACGCAGAAAGGGACGCACTTTCATCGTCACGGGTAATTATATATTGTGAGAAAGGCTTCAACAGGTCTTTACTCCTTAACATCTTAACATTACATACACAACTACATAGTACATGCACAACTACAAATTACTCAACACTTGTAACTTCTCCTCATAATCCAATCTCAGCATTTTGTCAACTCAAATTACACATGGAACAAATCCCTCTGGAGCCCCATTTCATCCTTAACACATTAAAACAACGCGTGAATGTCAAGCACACTAAAAATTGTCTCAAATGTTTCTGAGTTGCCTTACAACTAAAAGACTGGTCGTGCTGCACTCCATTTCACACTGTTTTACAGATAATAAAACAATTCGTCCCGGTGGATTATCATTCAACTTCAAGCCTTAATTTCTTTCAAACTTTCCCTACGTTTCCAATGACAGTCCCATCGATAAACAAAATTATCAACACCAACAATTTCCACCCAATTGACTCCTCATGACTGGTGAGGTTCACTTACAGAATTACGTATAAACAGACTCGTAAATTGACTCGTGGTTGACAGAGGGTCCCGTGCAAGACAATCAACAACGACCGTAGTCAGTTTGATTTATGAGACATCCACTTCCTTCAGTCTTATTCTCTTTGAGCATCACACTTCTTTGTATCTCATCTCTAAATATATCCAGATCACAAACTCATTCAACCAAAAAGAATCGCGTGTGTACCCAACTTCATTCTTAATTCGACGCATCTATTTGTTTCCTTTCTAGTATTTCATTCACAAACCCATTACACCTTTAGGAGGCTGAATATTCCTAACCAAAGGGTACTTTTATGTGTACTCATTCAATTGACTCTCAAAACACAAAAAATGGTCTTCCCTTTCCCCCATTCACTGGATAATTCCAAACACTTACCACTCGAGAAATTCACATTTTTTTGTGCGAGATTATTGATATTGATACACCAGACCAGAATATATTCAATAAATCACAGCACAACTCAAGACTTTTAAGCATTTCTGCTTATTGCTTCTCTCATGTTTGATGACTCTAATGGCCACAACACTGTAAATGTGAAAACACTAGTTGCGGATGATGAGATTAAATTATATCTGACTGATTGCATAATCACAGAGGAGGAGACCTTTTTCGGGCTCAGATTCAGAAGAGGGTCATTGAAGATCGAGGCCGATTGCCCGTTTAATGGTGAATTTTTAAGGAGAAAGCTTTTTCTGAAACTCTGAATTGAAACTTTAGGGGAGCAACTTTCATGAACAAGTGCTACTCTTTGCATTTTAGGCATTTGTATTAATCAACAGTTTTTTTAAATAATATGAGTTTGTGACTCTTCTTAGAAGTATCCTTTTGTACATCTTGTGTGTACTACAACCAAAGGGTGCACTACATGTTATTACACATCCAATACCAAATTCTAATAATAATACAGTTAATTAATAAATGAAGAGTTTAATCTGATAATTTCGTCGGAAAACTTGATTGCAGAATTTCTGGTGGCATAATGAACTCTCTCTCTCTCTCTAACTTTATTCTATAGGCATAGGATGGTTTATTAACGTCTCAGATGGAAGATAATTAATAGAAAATAAATATTATCACCACCAGGAGACGGACTTCCTCATATCGAAGTAGCACAGAGAGTGACAACCTACTCCAGGACCTACAGAGGAACTGCCCTAAACATGAATATTATAATTAAGCCAATATTATAGTTAAATCATCCAGGAGTCACCATGCACTGCCTCCTGTTAGAAAGGTATTATCACAGAGCTAGAAAGGCCTTAACCAAGTTACCCAACCCTCAAAGCATTGTTGTAGTGCACTGCACTGTTAGTCAGCAGTCTCATCTACCCAACCAATGGCAAAGTGTTAACCATGCACAGCGTTAGTATTAGTTAATTGTTAGCGTTAGTTATGGTCATCGCTCGCTAGTGTAATTGTTGTGATATGTATACACGGAGTATATTTTTTCTGTAACTTAAAAACTGACGGAGGTATGAATGATGCGACGACTTTTTTTTCAAGATTTCTCGAAATCTGGCAATGGAATTTGAATGAATTCTTTTGCAACACAATCATAATGGAAGAGTAGAACGGGTGTGTGAAGTTATTTTTACTAGATTCTACAAACACTGGTTTTAAATTGTACCGACATTCGCAGTGGTTTTCTGGACTCATTTCCAATTTCAAAAACACCGTTATCCTTCTGAAACATTTATTTTCCTGTTCCTCTTTCAACGTTTTTTGTCTCATTCACTGCATCCTATCATAACAAACTGACCTGACCCTACGGTACCCTGAATTCGCTGAAATTCTCATTTACTTATATACCGTTTTGGCCTGCAGATTCACACACTTTCACTTCCGGTGATTGTAGCAAGCTCATCCCTCAGAGGTTAGGTTATGTGGGATACTCACAGGAATAGGAATCGATTGTCCTTCGACTCCCATTTCCTTTATGACAAACTGCCTCAAAGGTCCTTTTCAAGATGTTCCACAAAGTTACACAAGCATGATGAGATGGGACTTGATGCAAGACACACTCACTTCTTAAAGAACAATGGTTTCATTTACTAATAAGTCTCTCGTTACCCCAAATAAATCTTACTGACAATCTTAGTCTTTTAATACTTTTTTATCAAATGTCGGAACTCCTTTCGTGGCTTGACATTTGCAAGGAGTCACTTGAGTTATATGACTCATCTTGCAGGTGTCCTCTCGTACAAAATACGCAACTAGTTTTATTTCGTCGTAACAGAAGAATCGAAAAAATCAGAATTCACACAAGAAATCATACGTAGACCTACTTGAGTGACTCATTATCACGCGTGTCTCCCAAAACAAAACCAATCATTACGATTCGACCCAACATGGACACTTGGTGAGACTCATACTGTCACACAACTTCCGACAAAGACACCGTGAATTGCCATTATAAATTCAGAGTATAATGAAGTCTCCATGTCATAAATATTATGAATACAAATCTCTTAATTTGATCTTAGCCGACTGTCCCACAAGACTTTGCGGGTACTCCAAAACCTATGACCACGAACAATGAAGTGTTCAGAGACTATGTACATATCTATGTCAGAGACTCAATTCACACAGTTGACAGTAATTCATACAGAATATTCATTTGCCAACAAGCGTCAGTTTTACAAATAAAATTGGGCATCCTAGTCCCTATTGACCATTTCCTATTAACCAACGTCAGCACACATTTCGCCCTACGCGACCTTCCTTAGTTGAACCAACCCTCAACTTCATGAAACTTCAAACGACACATGATGTGGCAGCGTATGATTCTGTTCAACCAATATTACTTGCCATACTGCACTGATAATAAGTCGCTTTAATTAATTCAAGCATCTGCACACGTCTACTAATCTTTTGTAACATATCTCTACTATGAATATGAATCTCCTCAATGCAGTAAAGGTAGAGTGAGATCAGTACTGATCTGACAACTGAAGCAACCACACATCCTCATTTCATTTCATCGCATCTTCACTAATTGCATAAAAACCTATATTGTTAAATCAGTTCCAAAATGTCAATCTTAAACAGACTTAACCAACTGAACAACGAGTGTGTTGAACAGATCTGCGGATTCTACGATGAGTTTCAAATCCCGTTTTACGTTCGACGAATTTATGCTGAGGAAATTGAGCGAGCTGTTTGGTAACTATTTATTTAATTAAACCACTTTAAGCATAAACCATACAATAATATACTTTTGCATTTCCAGCGGTCCAATGTTGGAGAGGGACACAGCGGTTTACGATTTTGACGTAGACTTGCCCCAAGCCAACCACATGAGTGACCTAGAGATCAGCGTATTTATATCCTCACTCATTTGTGACCTGGAGAACCGTTTGAATGGTCAAGGAGAACGTCCTTCCTTGGATGCCAGACTCCAGGTTTCTAAACACTTTCCTGCACTCAAAGTAAGCAACCTCAAGAAATGTTGAACACTTTAGACATTTAACTGCAACTGATTAATGCACTTTGTTCTCGCACACTTAAACTTACCTTCGTTAATTACATCTATTTATATTGCATTTGTTATCTAAAGCAAAAAGCATCTTAACGTTCTTAGGCAAGTGGGCAGTAGAAACTAAATACATAAGTTTAAATGACCTCACTCAGCCTCACTGTGCTTCACTCTCCTCAAAAACTGGCTTCCTTAAGCACACACACTATTGTGACATGTCTTTCCAAGAAATCTCTTGGTAGATGAATTCTCAGTATGCACTCCACTTTCTTAGTAGCCAGAAAACAGAACAACTTGTTCCGCTTCACACGACCTCACTGACTTTACACATTCACTATTCTGTCTGTCCTCAGGCTATACTCATTTGCAACCATTCCTTATTAGTTTATTTTCAATCTCTAAAGGTAAATCCACTTAATATTTGCTTCATTAAATCCGGATTGACTTGTTATTTTTATCTCCGTCACTCCAGCCAAACCGGATTCTTTATATGTTCTCTTGTTCTTCTTCCAAAGATTCTTGCGGAAAATGAACCCTTAGTTCTCTACTCCATGTTTCGTCACTGCGTCCAATTGGAACTCAACTTGATTCGAACCCAAAGGCCGATGATGAACCCTTCTGACCTTACAGGTCAAGCGTTGAACGCTACACAACTCAGAATTGCTCGAAATGACCAGATTCTGAAGCAACTGGAGGGTCAGAGGCATTCCTACGGACTTTCTGTGGCAAAAAGACAAGCAATCCTTCGTATGTAATTCCTATAAAAGGCTTCCCTTCCCTTAAAACCACCTTCAGTTATTTTTGTCCCTTCCAGATGAACAAGAGAAACGTCCCTTAGCTCCAGACGAAGTCACGATGAGTCACCAAACTGAAGAAAGTATAAACGAAACAACCCAAACCATCCAACAACTTCAACATCAAATCGCTCAAAACTCGACTGATAACGTCCGAGCATGTTCAACCCTTCGGAATTCTTTGTACACAGATCACATCGTCTTGTGGAAGTCTCAACAACAAAGACTCCTCAATGGATCTCCTTTGCTGGAGCCTCTCGTATCACTGGAGAAAGTCCAAAAATGGTACGAAGAGCTTGTTTCCCAAATACTCTCAATACTCCAGCAAATCCGTCAGTTCGACCAAATGAACCAACACCTGAGTCGACAAGACCCCATTCTATCCATTGACCTCTCTGACATTGAAACCGAAGCAAAGGAAATCCTTACCCTACTGGTTAACAACTGTTTCCTCGTCCACAATCCACCGCCACAAGTTATGAAGAAGGGAACCAAGTTCACCAAGAAGTTGTCAGTGTGTCTTCTCCTTGGAAAGCAGTTTGGAATCGACCTCTCCACTCCATCAGTGTCCGTATCAATTATCAACGATTTCCAAGCAAGACTTGTAACTACTTTTATCCAAACGCCAGGAAGCTCAAGGGAACTGAGTAGCCATGAAAAGTCAGGGGAGCTTAAGAATCCACAGCAGTCGCTTTTTTTCGACGAAGTTTCCAAGAGATTCATCGCTGATTTCCAGCATGACACTCTGCTCAACTCAATCACACGATCAGACAGACGTGGAAGTGCCACTGAATGTGTAATGGAAGAGAAATTCTGTCTGTGTTTTACAACTACTGTTAAAATCGGAGATGTTGAAATTAGGGTGAGTCATTTGTTTCTTTGTGTCTGTGGCTAATTGGGAAACAATTTGACACAGTTTTGGTCTGCAGGCTTACACGCTATCACTTCCAGTTGTTGTAACAAGCCATGGAACACAAGAGGCTTTAGCAGTAGCTACAATCATATGGGACAACGCGTTCGGAGGAATTCTTCGCCTACCATTTGCTGTTCCCCATGAAGTTCCTTGGGACCAACTGGCCCAAGTCATTTCTAACAGGTTCCTCCAAGTTACTGGCATGGGACTTAATGAAAAACATATTCAGTTCTTGAAGAACAAAGCTTTCAGGTAAGAAGTCTCTCCTTGCCCCAATTATGAGACTGTGTTACAAGTTACAACCGTTTAATTCCAGGGGCAGAGATTGTCCAGACAATGAGCTCCTCTCGTGGCACGACTTCTGCAAGGAATCCCTTCCAGGAAGAACCTTTTCCTTTTGGGATTGGGTTCACGGAGTCCTCCGACTGTTTGAGAAGAAGGAAACGAAAATGAGAGAAATGTGGTCGAGCAATCTTATCGAAGGATTCATTGCGAAAGAAGAAGCTGAACTTCTTATTCGCCAATACAACCCTGGATACTTTCTCCTTCGTTTCTCCGAGTCTCTTGTAGGAGCCATTCTGATCGTTTGGAACGGAATATACTCCAGCCAGTCCGTCGAACCCTTCGAACTCCAGAAACTCACAGAAACCAAGACAAAATTAGCCGACAGACTTAAACGATTCACACGCTTGCAATACTTGTATCCATCGATGAAGCCCAAGGACGAAGTTTTCCAAGCTTTCTACTCAACTGAACGGAGAGCGGATAACGGTTATGTTCGGGTCGAAACTGAACTAAGAGAGTAAGCCTAATAGTTATTGAGTGTTTGAAACTTTCTTAAGTGTAACTCGTCCCTCTGTAAATTACAGACGAGCCCCCTCAATCATCCAACTTTCCTGATTGATATCTCGTTTAATTGTTTTCGATTCAATGTCTTCTTCTGTACACTTGTCTACGCGTTTATTGGTCTCTATAAGATTAATTGGAAACTTCCAGGGATTCAAGGAATGGTCAACTGCTCCAGCCGGATGTAAAGCAGCTACAATGTTCAATGGAAGCGGATCAAGAGATGATTTGGAAAGACGAGGATTGTTTATTAGTAAACGGCATGGATCAGACCAGTGATTGTGATAGCCTCCGGGTTAATAATCACCAGTTTCCCATAGAATACATTGGAAGTCCTCCTGATCTCCGTCGTCAATAAGCTACAAATGGATGCACTAGAACTGGTACTGGGTGGTAAATAGGTTACAGTTATAAGGACATTATCTTAATCAATATAATACACAATGTCGCATAGAACCTTACCAAGTTTTAAATCATTAAAACATTAATAAATACACTGTGCAAATGCATTGTTTTCAAGTCTGTAATGCTACCCTACCATTTCCACACATCCAGGTTCATTGCCTACTCTTTTCTCAAGTATTCTCTTGCACGAACTTCTCATCCCCAGCTCCTATAACCAATTGGATTTCAACGTGTCATCCGCCCAAAATTAATAACTTATTGTTTACTGAATACCCCTTGATTGGGTCTGTGTAGCTCTCCAGGTTCTGGAAAAGAAAACCAAGGTCAACGAATTGTGGAAAGAAGGTAGAAGGTCTCATCACCGGATTAACTAAGAGACATCAAGTTCTTCTTGAATTCTGACGTGCTAGAACCTTCTAAGATTCTCTGACTCGTCCCTGGGTGTTCCATCCAATCCGAACACACGTGTCCAGCCCCACAATCCCATGATCCCAATCAGACCATGACCAATCAAGTAGATTAAGATGCATTGACAATCAATTTCAACAATTACGCAGAGTTGAAACCTGATCTATAAAAACTCTTTGTGACTTTGGGAAATGTCGCTGGAAATAAAACTCGATTCCATATTTATGAAAACAAAAATAACTACCACTGTTTTATTGCCCATAATACTTTCAAACTCTTTCTATATGGTGATCATTAATTGGGCTTTTCCCAATCAGCAAAACTCAAATCTCACAAGCATGTGCAAAACAAAGCTTCTGCTAATTGTCACCCGGCCTCAAGAACACTATAAAAAACTAACGAATAGTCTTCATTATGCGTTGTAGTAAGTAGAGTGAGTCCAAATAACTGATTAAGAGTTTAATAAGGTAGCAAATGAACTCGAAGCTCAGCCGAAGAACGGAAAACAAACAAATCACAAAAAGTTG
>JAQGAB010001358.1:0-16860 GCA_034696565.1 Isotomurus graminis
TGCAATGACCGCCTTAATTAATTATAGGGAGTGTAATGCCTCCACAAGGGGCTCACTCTACTCAGAGAACAGTTAAGCTAACTGTTCTCTGAGTGTTGGGTGCAGCAGCAGTTGATGGATGCTCCCTTGTCTTGGTTACTTTCTACTGTAGTTAGTAAAGGCCCCCTTCACTAATAATCTTACTGGAAGGACCTCCCCCAGTATCTCTAATAATCTGACCCCGATGACCTAATCCTTTGTTCCCACTTTGTGGATCCCCCTTACACTTTACACAGGGTTCAGGGACTCAATCCCAGGCTTCAGTAAGCCTTCAGCCTAGTGTGAGAAATGTGGAAGAGGTTCCACCCCTTATTTCGACGTAGAGCTTGTTTTCCACACGCGTGGCTAAATATGACGTTCTAAATTGACGTAGACTGACTCATGGACTACCAAAGACTCCCTCCCTCACTCCCTCCACACCTTCAGACCAAATGACTGTTTGACAGGACTTACTACGCGACTACTGACGCTGCAAGTGACTTGACTGAGGGGACGACTGACGCAGGAGAGTGACTCGCGACTATGAGGAGTGATGTGCGACAAAGAAGAGTGTCGTGCGGCAAAGAGGAGTGACGCGCGACGAGGGCGACTGCAGATGATGGCAGCTAGCTGGACACGAGACGACACAGCAAACTGGACACGCCACTGGCTCTGTGGAATTTGACTACAGACGGGACTGGACAGCAACACGACAAGACGATTTCCCCCACAACATAAACTGTAAAAGAGGACTATTACTGACTGAACTTTCCCCTGACAATTCCCCTGACATGACAATAGGACAAAAGACACCTTATTCGACTCTCTCGGACAACAAACGAAGACACTGTGGCCTTAGGTCAAGACGAAGACTTATTCCCCAACGGGGGTTACTAGAGACGAACGACTAACTAACTTACTGACTAACGGACTAACTAACTTACTGACATTTACGGACAAGACTGGCAGGAGAGACGCCAGTCTTTGAGATAATATTCCCATCGAGAGAGGCTTTGAGAGATTGCCTCTCTCGATAACCAAATGACCCGATAAGGGGAGGTGAAGGACATGGAGACCTTCCCCAGGAAAGGTTACTCCTCACCTTTTTACTTGCGTAGGATGGTAGGAATATATTCCTTACAGCTTTTGCAAAGAAGATCGAAATTTCAACTCGATTTGGAAAATTAGTTGTACTGTATTGTATAGTGAATTTGCAAAATTGACTGGGCTTAAAGATTGCTACATATTGTTAACTAGAAGCCGTTTGAAGTAGGTTTGTTTAATTTAGCATAGTTAGACAAAAGGTTTTTCTTGTGACGCCAACGGACATATAATTCATCCATTTTACACAATCGTTTGTTATCGTCGATTTAAATAATTAACAACTTATTGCACGCTATTAAGGCTTAATAATTTATCTATTTATTACTAGAAGTAAAGCCAGTCCAAAGACTGGAAAAATAGGCAAAAAAACGTAGATCGCGCCTGGCAAGTTTAAACTATGTTGTTTTATATTGTTTTTTACATTTTAAGAATGTTAAAATATAACAAAATTGTAAGGGTGCCAGCCATTTCATAGTTCGCAATTTGATAGTCTGCTGTTTGATCGCGGTGAATGCATAGTGTGATTATGCATAGTCTGCACATTTACATAGTCACGATATTTCATAGTGCGTAATTTTAATAGTGAGCAGTTTCATCGTTTCTACTCTAAAGATGTTAATGATTTTTACTGGCAAAGTAATTACCATTTGGTTTATCATATTCATGTGGTATCCTCATTCTTCTGCGACTAGTGCCAGACAACACACAGCTCCAAAATGTCTGTTGAATTTTCGAGCCATGCTCCTGATCGTTCGAAAGTGGGAGTTCGATCCGTTAGTGATAAATTAAAGTTGGATGTAGTTGGAACTACTAGTTCTCTGAGCCTGATTTGTATGTGTCAATCAGTTTTTAATACGCTTAGATCGGAATAACAAAATTCATGGCTGGAGATCCTCAGCCTCCTCGCAAGAGGAAACGAGTTGTAGAGCTCTCCATGAGAAGCTAAAATAATTTAAAATGCAGGAGGTTAAAACTAGCATCTTTTAAACTATCGCGATGAAAACGCTCACTATTAACAACACCCACTATGTATCATCGGGACCATGTAAATGTGGAGAATACATAATAGTACACTATTAATTCACCGCGATCATACAGCACACTATCAAATCGCGAACTATGGATCATCATGGAACCAAATTGTAAATAATTGTTTCAGCACAATAAATCGTCTCCTCCTCTCGCACTTTTCAATACAAAAAAATTGTGTGAAGGTTACCTATCAAATCGACCTCAGGTCGATAAACCTCACTTCGGGTTGACAACTCTTATTTCAGTATCATAACCCTTATTTCGGATTGAAACCACTTCTCAAAAAATAATAACTCGTCCTGGTTTACCTTCTTGTAGGTGGATAACCCTCCTCACGAATAGATAACTTTTGTCGGATTGACAACACTCCTCACGGATTGATAGAACTCATTTCAGATTGATAACCCTCCTCTCCGGTCGATAACCCTACTCTCGGGTTGCTAACGCTCCTCAGAGATTGATACCTCTCCTATCGGGTTGATAGCTTTCCTCACGGATTGAGAATCCGCATCTCAGGTTTAGAGCCCGCATCATCGAGTGAAAGAACTCTTACAATTGATAAACATCATCTCGGGTTGATATAGCTATTCTCGGGTTAATAACCCTCATTTCGGTTTGATAACCCTCATCTTAAGTTGATAACCCACATCACGGTTTAATAATTCTAATCTCGTTTTGATAACCCTCCCCTGGGGTTGATGACACTCCTCACGGAGTAATAGAACTGATCTCGGATTGATAACCCACCTTCCCGATTGATAGAACTCATCTCAGATTGATAACCCTCCTCACCGATTGATAGAACTCATGTCAGATTGATAACTCTCTTCCTCGGTTGATAACCCTCCTCACCGATTTATAGAACTCCTCTCGGGTTGATAACCCTCCTCTCCGGTCGATAACCCTACTCTATGGTTGCTAACGCTCCTCGGAGGTTGATACCTCTCCTATCGGGTTGATAGCTTTCCTCACGGATTGAGAATCCGCATCTCAGGTTAAGAGCCCTCATCATCGAGTTAAAGAACTCTTTTACAATTGATAAACATCATCTCGGGTTGATATAGCTATTCTCGGGTTAATAACAATCATTTCGGTTTAATAACCCTCATCTAAGGTTGATAACCCACATCACGGTTTAATAATTCTAATCTCGTTTTGATAACCCTCCCTTGGGGTTGATGACACTCCTCACGGAGTAACAGAACTGATCTCGGATTGATAACCCACCTTCCCGATTGATAGAACTCATCTCAGATTGATAACCCTCCTCACCGATTGATAGAACTCATTTCAGATTGATAACTTTCTTCCTCGGTTGATAACCCTCCTCACCGATTTATAGAATTTAGTTAAGATTGATAACTCACCTCGTGGGTTGACAACCCTTCTGAACGATTGATAGAACTCCTCTCGGGTTGATGACTCTCCTCTCGGGTTGATAACCCTCCTCTCGGGTTGATAACCCTCCTCTCGGGTTGATAACCCTCCTATCGGGTTGATTACCCTCCTATCGGGTTGATAACCCGATAAGAGGGTTGCTAACGCTCCTCTGAGGTTGATACTTCTCCTTTCGGGTTGATAGCTTGCCTCACGGATGGAGAATCCGCATCTCAGGTTGCGAACCCTCGTCATTGAGTGATAGAACTCTTTTAAAATTGATAAACATCATCTCGGGTTGATATAGCTATTCTCGGGTTGATAACCCTCGTTTCGGTTTGATAACCCTCATCTGGGGTTGATTACCGTCAACCCAGGTTGATAACCCTCATCTCCAGGTTCATAGAGCTATTCTCGGGTTCATAGAGCTATTCTCGGGTTCATAGAGCTATTCCCGGGTTCATAGAGCTATTCTCGGGTTGATAACCCTCATCTTGGGCTGATAACCCACCTCACGGGTTAATAATCCTCATTTCGTTTTCATAACCCTAATTGATAATTCTTAAAGTTTCAAAACTACGCCAAGCAGTCATTATAGCCCAGTCAGTGTGCAAACTAACAATACAACCTCTCGCTCAATGCTAAATTCCGCGTGCTCCCTGTGTAAATCCCCATAAGGAGAGTGAGAAAATTGCATTGGGCGAGATACGAAATATATATTGGGTGAGATACGGAATTTTCACTTTTCCTTTCCACTCCACCCACCTACCACTCCCCCACCTCAGCAGTGGTGACTTAATCGTGAGTATCTCGCTTAAAACCTAGCATGGGGAGAAACCCTGACAAGGTTTATTAAGTTAAGGGTCAAAGGTCACATTTTTCCAAAAATGTTTATTTTGGCTTTAAGCGTGTTAAAAGGTTCCATTGTAAGTATTTCATGTAGGAAAAACGAATATGCAAATAGTTCACTTCTCGGGAGTTTTAAGTTGTTTTAAAATACCAGCTTTACATATTTTAATATTTCGGGGGCAAGCCCCCGAACCCCCGGTTTAGTTACCTCGTTCCGCTTCTTAATTTTTTGGTCGTATTTTAATTGATCACTAAACCCATCCAAGATGTGCTTCATTTCGGTTCGTTACATAAAGCTGCTACTCATTTGCTAATTTAAAATTCCGTATGGGTTTTCGACCCTAGTGGGTCACATGTAGCACCGAGGTCACTAAAATGTTGATAGTACCCTACTTTTGTCCCTCTTATACTATAGGTAAAGTTTCAACACAATCTTCAATTTTAGTCGTATTTACATATGACCCGCTTGGGTTTTCGACCCTAGTGGGTCATCAGGTTGACCGATCTCGCTCAAAAGTTGATAAGAATCTACATTTACCCCTCTGACGTGGTGTGCAAAGTTTCAGCATAGCTTCCAAATTTGGTCGTATTTACATATGACCCGTGTGGGTTTTGGACCCTAGTGGGTAACCAGGTTGACCGATCTCGCTCAAAAGTGGATAAGAATCTACATTTACCCCTCTGACGCGGTGTGCAAAGTTTCAGCATAGCTTCCAAATTTGGTCGTATTTACATATGACCCGCATGGGTCTTGGGCCCTAGTGGGTCACCAGGTTGACCGATCTCGCTCAAAAGTTGATAGGAATCTACATTTACCCTTTTGATGCTGTGTGCAAAGTTTAAGCAGCCTACCTATCTCCGTTCTTAAGTTATCGTGGGAACAGCCAGACACACACACAGACAGACAGACGACAAGGTGATCGTATAAGCCCAAATTGACTGGGCTAAAAACGTGTAATACGCGTTTAAATGAGACAAATTTTTGGCGGATCTACGTACCCTCTGAAAACAAATCCTGTTCAAACTTTTGAGATCGGTGTGAAATTATATTTCGCAATTTATTACTGTTACTGATTTGTAAACTACCGCTTGATCTCGGCGCCCACCATACCTAAGTTGGTGTTATCTATCGCCAGGTGGAACATGGTTGATCTTGGCCCCATTCATACCAATGCTAATATGTACAAAGTCACTCCCACTCGCACCACCCCCAAATTTCAAAAGCTAGGATACGTCTACGGCATAGTTGAAAGTGACCAGTTTTGAAATTTTTAAAATCCGTTGGAAAATAAATGCATGGGAGGGAGCGAAAAGATTTTTCTTGGATTTTATATAGATAGATTTAGGAATTCGTATTTCCGTTAAGTTTTGACCTGAGGTCACCAATTGTGAATTGCTTCCATCTAGAGGTCAATAGTATTCAACCACATTTTGAAATCCGTGGAGCGGATGCCGAGGAAAAGCGTACGAAAGGTATTTTTAGGGATTTTATATAATAGGATACTCTCTCTGGTGAACATGAGTTTATAAAATAGTGCAGAGAAACATTACAAACTTGTCATGGAACGATTTGTTTGAATAATAAAGGAATTGAATGTTCTAACCTAGGGGTGCAGAGTTTGACTAAAAGGTAAAAACACAAACGGAGTAGACAGAATCAGTAAGCGAGGGTGAATTGTGTGTCTGCATGAAGGCGTAAAGGATTGTGTAAGCAGTAAACTTGTTCATGCAAATAAATATATTCCTGAGTTTAAGGCCATGGCAACCTAACTCCATACTGAATATGATAATCATACACAGAGCAGTTGCCATCTTATCGAACATTTAAGCTACTGAAATGAGAACCCGTAATATACGCTCAAGCTGTGTAACATTGTTGTGGCTGTTTTGGGGATCTCTTGGTCCCACGACATTTAGTGAATACCTTGAAGACAGATGGTATCGTGATTATTTAAGTCTTATGCCAAAGGATAATCCTGGAGTCCTTAGAAATCTTGAGTTACTCATACTCGGTTATTCCGAATGTCTCATAAGAATTCACAACTTTCAAGGAATTGACATACCCGACATAACAACTCCTGTTGTTCACATGCGATTTAAATACGGACCCACTCGGTTCTTTTTCTTCACCGGGAATAAGATTGAACGCGGTCCTGTGGTCAATGAGACAAGGGACCTTTCACTAAGAAGCAGGTGGGTGTGCTCAATCTCCATTGACATCAATCACTCTGAAGAAATCATGTTAAACGACAACTACAAGATACTATATGAGAACCAATGGAAATACCCCTGGCGAGGGTACGTCGGAGATATAGCCAAATACCCGTACATGGTTTCATATGAGGGCAAAGTATTCAGCGACATCAACACTTTTCCATACGTTAGGACAACTCAAAAGTCCATTTACATTCACGTGTTCCACAATATACAACTAAATTGGCTCAGCGTGTACACAAAGGGATTGAGCTATAAGCCTTATGTGCCGTTGGCAGTTAACCTGATTATATATACAGAAGGACTAGATGCCGAGAAGATTTCCACTAGTCAAGTGTTTGCATTTAATAAGTGTAATCATATAACAGACTGCCATTTGGAAATCAAATGGCCTCGTACAAAATTAACCTTTGAGACACTGTGGAAGAATATTTCGTCCCAGATTCACTTCTACACTAAAAAACTCGAATTGGCAGTGGATGTTCCTTTTGAATATAATGTCAAGGAGTCCTTTGGCAAGGAAGCTAAGAAAGCGCAGAAGGACGGAACAAAGTTAATCGATCTTCTTAGACCGTCGTTACACCTATATCAAATAAAATCGTACTTGGCTATTGATTACGAACTCGTCCGCAGCGTGTTTAATAATTATTCCATCTGCTCATTTGTTGCCAGGACTTATTCCAAAGAAGCAATAAAAATTGAAACTGAAGACACGAATAATCAGTTGGCTTTAATTCGTAATACGCAAGAATATTCGTTCATCAGTTGCGGAAGGCCGGAAACTGGAGCATTACAATGGGAAGTCTACTTCTCTGCATACGACTGGATGAGTTGGACCTCGATTGGAATATTCATCATGATCACGTCCAGTGCTTTAATTTCCTACGTCAACGGTTGTCTAACGAATGCTTGGTTTACAGGAATTTCGATCCTACTCGACCAAGGCAGCACCTGTCTTTTGAATATTCGAAAGAAACCGTCCTTGTACTGGATAAACGGATCGTGTATTTTGATGGCCCTGGTTTTGACCAACGCGTATAAAGGAGACAACATTACTAAACTTCTCGCTCCTGTCGAACCCATTCCCTTTGAAACATTCGCTCAAATCATAAAACTGAAGTTCAAAATATGTTCACACACGATTGTGTTAGACTATGTCGATGAAATTGACCCCACTAAAGGTTTTGGTTTCTTTTCATGGAAGGAAGAGTTTGATATGCTTCTGTCGAGAGTAGAGAAAAGTGCTAAGGCCGATAATCATTGGATTACAAGAGCTAGGGGGATTCAAACTCATATTAATCAGAGCAACTGTCATCCATCCAAGAAGAAGTATTACAATCAAACACTTACACTTTTCATGAGGAAGTGTAATAAAATCGCAGTGACAGGGTGGACACCAAATTTGGAAAAACTAAGGGAAGCTATTCAACGCGACAGAATCCATTCAACGGAGGTTTACATCGGGAAAGAGGTTTTATGGCGCAGAAGATTCGGTTGGGTTTTGATGGTATCTATAGGTGACAAAATCCCAATTCGTATTAAATCACTTGTAACCTCGGGAGTGCGTGATCGGTGGTCAGGGCTACTCCAGAATGCTGAAAAACTTCATAATCTTGTGCAACAGCGGAAAGACGTTGTGATCAGTACGAAGAAACAGTTGGATGGAAACATGGCGATGATATTTATTGTTCACGCAGGATTCACTGCTCTCTGTTGCTGTGGATTCCTCATCGAAGAAATCGTTTGTCTGGTCTCTGCAATAATCTGGAACCGTGTGGATCTAGTAAATCGGATCCTACTGTTTGCTGGAAAATTGACCAGATCTTCAAACGAGTTTATTTCTTTTATAGTACGGAGGAAAAAGTAGGTGTATTTTAATCTAAGAACTGGCGTAACAGTTTTTTGACAGTCCCTATGCCAAACTGTACTATGCGTTGCCTTTGATTCAAAGGTTTACTACTACAGATACTACACATTTACGAAATATCTGTGAGACTATTCTACAACTACTGCGTTACAGAATGAATGTACACCTTGCCATATGTGTGTTTCAGTCAAGTTGCGGTTAAAAATTAAAACATAAACGTACGTCTTACACTAAATGTCGACATGACTTGCAATTTAATTCTTGCACTGTGGAAGGCACCTATACTATAAAACATAACCTCAGTATCCTTTTAAGGATTTGTTCCGTATTTTCATTTAAATTAAGTTTGAATTTGTCAATCCGTAATATATTTTTTCATACGTCACAACCCAACGAAGTTCAAGTATAAATATTTTTTTTTAAACTAATAATGAAAGAAATGAAATAAAGAATCTTTAAATTTAACTGGGGAGCTGAGAAGAAACTGAATTCGGAGGAAAAATCCCCAGGAGATTCAGTTTTTGTTTTGTTTTGGGCATTTTCTAGTTAGATTCAAAAAAGACAAATGGTTAATAACTGGGAGGCAGTGTTTCTCATGATAAAAGCCATTAATTATATCTTTATGTTCTAATTCTATTTATATAAATGCGAATATAAAGCATATGATACTGTTTGTCCTACAGAATATTAAAATATCCTTCTTTTAATAATATTATTAGCTGTAAGCTCAACAAATACATGAACAAAACAATATCTACATGCATTCGTGATATTACAGAGTAAATAATTAATTTAATCTCGCTGAAAGTATGTGAATACTTTCAAATAGAACAGAATAATGGTTATACAAGCCCAGGTCCCCTCCTAAACATAACCCTGTGATAAATGACAACAAGAACGGCTTGTTAAAATTGTATCCCTGAAGATCTGGCAGATCAGAGAAAATCCTGTTGTATTCAAAGAGATGACAACACAAGAAATATCGCAATTGTATTAAATCAATTGATAATTTTCCCAAGTATAATTAAATGCTGCCTAAATACTCTTCTCCTTGCGGATTTTGTATCGGGAGCGGTTGCGTTTTTTTAGACCATAGTTGATGCAGACTTGGAATTTTTTTAACTGACACGAAGACATAAATAGTTAAATACTAATGAGAAAGTAGAAGAGACATTCTGTTTGCTACTTAAGTCAATACCTTCGGCTTTACATTTAAAAGCAAATGGTTGCCAATAGCTCGTTATAAACAAACACGGTGAACAGAAACCTGCTTGTATTAATATTCTTGAATTCAAAGCTCCATTAACCCAACTTTACTTAGACTGGGGCACTACAACCACAGACAATTGCAACAGCAACCCAATCAACCATACGTTTCAGCAATGAGGTCTCTAATAATAAATATCAGCTGCATACTTTCAGTATACCAGCTTTGTTCTTCATCCGCCCAAAATACAACGCCTCGATTTCAAACAAAGCAAACCGAACTTAGTCCTGGTCAACTCTTACAGCCAGAAAATGATCCAGGAGTCCCTACTAATCTCAAAGTACTACTGGATGGATATTCAGAATGCCTCATTAGAATTTACAACTTTCAGGGAGTCGACTTAATTGAACTCTCAACACCAGTTGTCCAGATGAGATTCAAATACGCCCCTTCAGGTTTCATTTATTTCCATCTGAATAGCAAGGAACCTGGTCCCGTGGTGAATGAAACCCTGGATATGTCTCTAAGAAATAGATGGCTGTGTACCATAGTGATTGACCTAAACCATCCGAAAGACATGCTTCGTGTGAATTACAAGTTCTTAAATGAAAACCAATGGAACTACCCTTGGCGAGGACACGTAGGAAAGATAGCAATCTACCCGTATTTTGCCTCATACGATGGCACAATAATCAGTGACATCTACGCTTTCCCATACGTTAAGGTAACTCAACTATCCATTCAATTTCACGTGTTTCCTCAAAGTTCCCAAAGGGCAAAGCAACTCTTGAACAACCAATGCGATTACTACACTTTCGGAAGGTTCTTCAATATGTTCGGATTATTAGCCGTGAATGTCATTATAATGACAAAAGTCCAAGACGGAACAAATGCAGTTTCCACCAGTCAAGTTTATGGAATGCAAGACTGTTTCAGTATACAAGAATGCCCTTTTGAAATCAAATGGCCACTTGAAGCATTAAAGTTCGAGAAACTTTGGAAACACATTTCTGCCCAAATTGTTTCTCACTCAATAGGAAACAAATTAAGCCTCTCAACTGGTCGATACCCTTACGAATTTCGAGAAGAAGATTTCGGCAAGGATGCACAAAATGCACAGAAGAACGGGACAAAATTAGTGGATCTCCTGAGACATTCAAATCACCAACATTCGAGAATAGGATCGTGGGTTGTGGACTATGAAATGGTTCACAGCGTCTTTCCAAATTTCTCCCTTAATACATGGCAGACGAATTTGGAGAAAAAAGTAATTTTGCGCGTTACATTTGAAGCCGAAGAAACTAATAGTCAGTTGGCGTTGATTATTAGAAATGAAGAATATTCATTTGTCAGTTGCGGAAGACCGAAAGATGGAGCATTCCGGTGGGAAGTGTTCTTTGCTCCATACGACTGGATTACTTGGATGTTCATAGGCATCTGTATTCTGTTGAATTCCAGTGTCGTCATTTGTTACGTCAACAAGTGTCCAAACGATGCTTGGATTACAGGAATGTCGATGCTTCTTGACCAGGGAAACCGTCTTGTACTGAATACTCCAAAGAAACCGTCGCTCTACTGGATAAGTGGGACGTGTATTCTGATGGCTCTGGTATTAACCAACGCGTACAAAGGCGACAACATTACTAAACTTGTCGCTCCCATTGAACCCATTCCTTTTGAAAACTTTGCTCAAATTATCCAGTCGCAGTTTAGGTTGTGCTCGCCAAAGATCTTCACAATGACATCATTTCGGCCGGGATTTCTACAGCGGGTCATGCAAGACGAGTTTGAGGTGCTTCTGTCAAAAGGAGATACTAAGGCGGATAATTCTTGGATGAAACGAGCAACCAGAACTCTTGGCCACATTCATAAAAGCCGTTGTCACCCAGGTCGTCGGCCGGGCGATCTTGAAGGTCTATTTAACAAGTGTAACAAAATAGCAGTGACTGGCTGGACGGAGGATTTGGAGACATACAGAAACCACATTGTCCGCGAAAGAATCCATGCGCACGAAATTTACGTCGGGAAGGAGGTTTTATGGCGGAGAAGGTTCGGTTGGGTCGTGACAGAATCAGCGGGTCCGAAAATTCTAAATCGCATTGACACACTAGTGACCTCTGGAATAAAAGACCGGTGGACAGGGCTGATTGAGAATGCAAAGAAACTCTATAACCTTGTGGAACTGCGAAAGAGAGCAAAGGAGGCCAGTGAAACTCGGAAGAAACAGTTGGAAGGAAACATGGCGACGATATTTTTCGTCCACTTGGGATTTATTGCCCTCTCGTTCAGTGGATTTCTCATAGAAATGATCGTTTCTCTAGTCACTGAAATCATCTGGAATCGTACACGTCTTGTGAATCAGATTCTACTGTTTGCAGGAAGTGTAACCAGAGCTTTAAATGTGTTCACTTCGTTCCTGCTGCGCATGAAATAGTACGTCATTTTGAAGCACAGGGTGTTTGTTATATGAGGAAACGTTGCGTAGGAACCCAATTTTAAGCCTTATGCGTCTCGTTTCCTCATGAATCTACGTTGTTGTATATCATCGAGTACGCATTGCTTTAACCCTAACATTGATACAAATAACACTAAGCGATCATTACCGAAATAGAACGGATCTTAAACTGCTAGAAGGAATTATTCCGTGTTAGTTATTGGGACTTTGTTTTATTTGAAACAACTATTTTACAGACGTACCATTACAAACCATTACCTTACAGAAGACTTGATTCCACTCAATTCATAAGTATCCATAAATCACATGGGTGATATCACATTGCAAAGCATCTGTGTTTCTGACCTGGTGGTTAATTTTGATATAGAATTAAATTTAGAATCTTGCAGCGGGACTTTTATTTACGTATTTATATTCTAGCAAAGCGTGACCTCGTAAGACGTGGAATTTCCCAATTGGATGGCACAACCCTTTAATAATAAAGAGGTGTAGGTTATCTATGAGCTTGTGGCGTTTAATTTAGTAAAGTGTTGGACAAATGTTTTGGTTTCACGTATTTGAAATAGATATTACTTTACACATTGATGCCCTGGATACAAAAGGCCAGTTGGCTTTGGTGCAAAAGGGCAAAAGAATGTTGATTTTTAAGCTCTGGAACGCGGGGAGTGGAGCATTCAGGTGGAACGTTTGCTTTGCTTCGTATTGATTACCTGGACATGTATTGTATTTCTCGTTCTGCTCGTTTCCAGCATTGCCATGCGCTTCAAGTGATATGCTTAAACTACAGGAATTGCAACTCTGAAATGGGTGAGATTTATTTAGTGAAAGCAACGAATGTTATCCTTGTTTTGTGGTGTTATTAATAAGAGTTAAATAATCTTCTAGTCTAGCAGCAACTAGTAATAAATATATTCTATTATTCACATCTTATTGTTGGCATCTCAGAAGCGGAGAAGTAATACTTTTAAATAAAACATGCGTTACAGTTAATTGTTTATTAGGTCAAAACGTACTCTTTCTATTCTAGCAAAATACAATCCACCCATTCATTAAATGAAATTGGATTCCATTTGGCTCAACACATGCTTTCATTCACTTCCATAATAGCTTAACTTTCGCATTCAATTCAAAGCTGTCTTATGAGCACACAGTAATTAATTAGGCTAATAGTGAAAGCCGCACTGTTCAACCAATTCAATAGCCCTATAAACTTTTGTTTCACTTTTTTCATTTCTTTCCACACTCTATAACCTTTGGTTGACAAGATGAAGTCGTCATATACAATTTCCTTGGGTACGTTTAACTAAATCACTTGCATAATCTTGTCCCCAATTAATTAACTCTTTTCCTTACAGCCACCTTACTTGTACTCACTTTCTTCCACATTGGAGACGCACAAGATTTGGACACACCAATTGTTTACCCAACTCTCAAGTGCACTACTACCTCCAATGATACTGAAGGATTTACAACAAAAATCCGCTTGATGTCTCGGTGGGAAGTCCCTTACACTGTTACGTATGACTGCAACTGTCCATCCAATGGAAAACCAATGTATTGTTCTTACAACCACTTGGTTCTCGTTAGAGACCATACCGAATATATCAACCAGGTTTTCAGAGAAAGCTCTGCTACTTGTTGCCAACAGACCGAAGTGCAATTCGACATGGGACCATATAAACCGGAAATTGGTATAACAAAAAGAGTCAACCTACTCTCTTTAAAATCATCCAGAAAAATAACTCACCCTTAAATTTTCTTCTAGACCCAAAGTATAGCGTAACGTTACGTGATCATGGATGTACCAAAATTGATGACGGACTAGATGGCATCGAAGCTTATAATGTGATAATAACCAACCGTGATAAAATCATCTTTTACACCTTTATGTGGGAAGATGCATACCAGAGGATCGTTAGCCGACCACATCACTACGAGTGGCGCAATCGAGTTTTTACTATCCGATGCAGCTGCGAGTCTACAATTTGTTCAACGAAAACCAGCGAGAGCGGTTTAGTTTGTGAAGAAGAAAGATGCCAAAAACCATTTGAACGAGAGTATCCGTTGGCTAGAGCAGAGTGCTGCAATTTCACTCCATAGTCGGCCAAAGATTAGGACACAATATTCACTGAAAAACAAACTCAACACATGTTACCATTTCCGACGAGTTTTGTATGCTTAAACAATAATTTGTTACATCAATAGGTTTTCAATAAATATTTAACACTCGAAAGTAATTATACTCACTGTACTCATTTGTAGAAATCCCAGTTTAATCCGTCTGTAAAATAATTCTTATTAAAGTATTCTAAAGAACAAGATGATGCATGTGCTTTTTATTCCATGTCACATAAACACAAAATTGTTTGTTTGACATAACGTGGAAACTTTCCATATTTTTTAAATATATTCCAGGCAACAGTAATATGAACTGTATCTGGTATCTTTATTTTTCACAACCTGTTAAACTGATTTTGAATACGGACATATAAAAGAAAAAGTCCAAATTTAGGTGAGGCTAGAAAGGGGATAAACAAAGAAGCCATTTAACATTTCTTATTGATCTCACGAGCAGCTCATTTTATTCAACATGAGTGGGAAATTTTAGCTCAGTCAATTTTGCTTAAAGGATCGCCAATATCGTCTTTCTGTCGCTATTGCATTTTATGATTATTGGTATCTTAACCAAATGCAGTACGAATGAGATTAAATGTTGCGTGCCACTGGGCAATGCAATTTCAGGGAGTTTACAAAAAACATTTAGTATATTCTTAATTAAGTCTTAAGTGAGTACTTAAACAGCTGGAGAAATTCCTGTCGTTAACGTATGTAATAGTACAGAAGGTCGAAAACGTTGCAGCAGAGTGTACAAGTGGGGGCGGAAAGAAACAATTTCCGTTGCTGCATTATTTGGCAATGTAACCAAAAATTGCAAGAATACATTGCAAAAAGGAAGCTGCTTGGGGTGGGTTTTAAATATTTATTTATTGAATTACTCTCAAACCTTTTACTTTATCTCCATTGTGACTTAGTGCAGAAACGAACTGTTAAAAACATTATATTCTATCCGTCACAGAAATGATGTTTGGTGTTTAATTAAGCAAAGTGAGACACAAGAAGTTTTCCTATGACTCAAATGTGCATATAAATAAACATGAACCACTAACCATTTATAGCTTAAACAGCCCGTTTGAGGACAGGGCAATTCCTAGAAAGAATTAAATCCATGGAAAGTCAAGAATTTTTAAAATTGTAAACTTTAAAATTAATTTTTGCGAATTCTACACTTCCAGAGGGATTTAATTCCCGAGACTTACCTTTCAAACGAGAGAGAGATTCAGTGACGTAGTAGGTAGGGGATGGGAATGGGATTGGTGGTTGTGGTGTAGTGAAAGGGAGGAATTAAAGATTACCCCATCCCCCTTCTTGTCAGCCAAAGGCTATTCGGAGTCAGACACTGGCATTTTATAAAATAGATAACCTACTGCCTCAATATACCTCAAATACGAGTTGTATAAACAAACATGTAAGTTTATTATGCGAAATGCACCGATTTCTAAACTAATAACGTGTCAAACAAAGTTCATATTCACTTGTGTATGTAATAAATACGGACAGAGTGGTTCCTACCAAGGTTCCCGAAATGGTTTCCCAAAAACTACAAGCAAGTTGCATTTTTCTCTTGTTACATTCCTGGGGCCCAGCACATCCCGCCGCAGCTTCTACAAGTCCCCAACTGAAAAAGATATACAAGTTTAATTACGATCCTTGGTCACAATTTAATCCTGGACCCCTTAAAAATCTCGAATTACTCCTAAAAGGAACTTCAAAATGTCTCATAAAAATTCACAACTTTCAAGGGATCGACATACCCGACCTTACAACTCCTGTTGTTCACATGAGATTCAAATACGGACCCACAGGCTTATTTTACTTCACCACAAATAAAATTAAACGCGGCCCTGTAGTTAATGAAACGAGGGATTTGTCATGTCGAAGTAGATGGGTATGCTCAATTTCCATTGATATAAATCATCCAAACGACATAACGTTTAGTCCAAACCACATGTTACAATTTGAGAACCAATGGAAATACCCTTGGCGAGGGAACGTCGGAGATATAGCGAGATACCCGTACATGTTTTCTTTTAAAGGCGAGGTTATCAGTGACATCTACGCATTTCCATACGTCAAGACAACTCAAAAGTCAATCTACATTCACGTATACCATCTAATCTCCTACTGGCCAGATAACTTCTCTGCATACACCATCAGATTGCACTACAGGGAATATGTTCCATGGGCAATTAACCTTATCATAATTACACAAGGCCATGGAGTCATTTCCACATCCGAAGTGTTTGCATTTGAAAAGTGTTTTATTATGAAAGACAGTTTTAAAGAAATTAAATGGCCTCACCAAGAATTGGATTTTGAGCCACTGTGGAAGAATATTTGGTCTCAGATTCAATCACACAATAATCATCCGCAGTTGTTATTGGAACACAAATACCCTTTGGACTTAATTCCTAATCCTGATCCTGAATTTCGTCCCAAAGACTTTATTATCCAAATCGAAAATGCCGAGAAAGACGGGACAAGGTTATTAAATCTCCTTAGGCCGTCGTTGTACAATCATCCGAAAAGAAACAATTTGGTGATTGATTTCGAGCTCATCAGCAGCGTGTTTGCGAATTTTTCAATCTGTATTGGCTATTATTATTGCCAAAAAGCAAC
>JAQGAB010001359.1:0-16857 GCA_034696565.1 Isotomurus graminis
AAAGACTCCAGACCTTCTTAGTGCTGCGGTCGAGCCTATGGCTAAGTCTGTGTCTCCAGTTCCAGACAACTCAAAAACTCAGGGAGATTCTGCTGGAGGAACTCCCGGATCCGGTGCAGATGCCAAGCCTAAGATAATGACGGAGGAGCAAGCCAAAGTGGCGATTGCTGAGAAACGCCGTTTGGCTCGAGAAGCTGCAGAGCGAGAAGCTGCGCGACTTGAAGAAGAACAGAGATTAGAGGAGGAGAGGCAGAGATTAGAAGCCGAAGAATCTGAGCGAATTGTTCGAGAAGCTCGTGCCGCTGAAGAAGAACGTCTCCGTGTTGCTATTGAAGAGCAGCAAAAGCGCGAAGCTGAAGAAAAGCTTAGGAAGGAAGAAGAGGAGCGAAATCGCGCGGAAAAGGAGCGACAAGAACGTGAAGCTGCTCGAGAAGCCGAAAGGATCCGGTTGGAAATGGAGGAAAGGCTGAAGCGTGAGGAAGACGAGAGGCTCGAACGTCGCAAGCGAGTTGAGGCAATAATGGCTCGGACAAGGAAAAAGGAAGCTGAACAGCAGGCAAAGTACGAGAACCATTTTATTTATTGATGTTGTGGGAAGTTTAGGAGTTTAGTCTACAATTAAAATAGATTGATGATGTCAGACTGAAGACAGAAGTATTGGAGTTTCATGATTTTTATTTATTTATCTTTTAGGAACAATCCTGATACAGAAACTAACTCCAGTGCGGAACCTATCAATGGGCACAAAGAAAATAATGCGTAAGAACCAAGTTTATTTGTAAAGCATGCGATGTGACTTTGATGGAAGGAAAGGATACGGAACAAGATGGTGTTTGACAGTGTGGATGTGTTCTTTATTTAGATTGGAAGAGGAGAACAACGTGCAATCGTCAAATAATTCCTTAAATAACAATTACAACAATAATAACGACTTTGGAGGAAACAACTCGACATTGATTGAGTTTGATGGAATGGGAGGACAAGAGACTGGGAGTAACTTGGTCGGAGACAATACTGGGCTTATTTCCAATGCACCCACGTCAAACCCCATTATGAATAATCCTTTGCAAGGTACTAATGAATTCCTCCTAATTGTCAGTTGTAAATTATGTCACTCGACCAAGTGACATATAGTGTGACATATAGACAATGCACGAGAAATAATTGTGCACCATTCCGATTTCCAACTAAACTTGACTCTCTTTAATTTCAGATCTGCTTTCGTGATCAGCTTTTGTGTTATGGGTTCAATTGCATAAAATACAACATTTCTACATAGTTCGGAGAAACAAAGATTTCTAGAGGCATCTCGTCCTGAATCGAATATGTGCTGGAGAAAGGGGTCTGTCTGCTGTACTACCAAGAGATTTCTCGAACATTTTGCTACAGAAGAAAAAGAACACTTTCGTCAAATCCACCACAACCACTCTACTCTATTTAAATTGCTAATCTACCACGATCATCATCACCAACCACCACTTGTTGTACGGCACTGACTAATATTCCGTTTTCACAACAACTTTAATCAGAGATACAACTTTGAACAAGAATTATTCTACCAGAGAAGTCCCATTTGTCTCCACACTATTTCAGAAAAAGCAGTGGATATCTCTAAATAATAATTGTGAACGCTACTTCTCGACTACCGACAGAATGCAATGAAATATGGAAAATCCTAAAAAGCAAATTGTATGTAGTGTAGTGTAAAACGCTAATCATCATCACCGCATTACTCTTTTCTTATAAATATTATGGCGATACCTATACAATTATATTATTACAGTTCTATATGTACTACTGTTACTATTATTATTATTGTTATCATGCATCCACAGCATTGCATTGAGCAACACCATTTATCAAGTCTGATGATTATAATAATTGTTAATTCTGTAGAAAATACAAGAAAAATTCACTCGAAGGATGGTAATAAATGATTATCATGGATATGGAAGATAAACATGTTTTTGTTCCATGAGCCAACTTAATTTTAAAGATCTAGTCAAATGTAAAATTCTGACAGCTTAAGCGTATGTGTAGTAGAAGACCAGAGAGGTACTTTTCTAAATTCTCTCCTCTTCTGCATAAGCATGACTCATCTTTTGCGGGGTAGAAGGTATAGGAATGGCAGGGAAGCCTTTACAAATATTTACAACCCTTTTCTAACTCCAAGGCCTTAGATCAATAAAATGTGTAGAACCTTCGGTCTCTGCCTAACTCATAGGGAGAATAGTAGAGGTGACCTCAGGAGTACTGGATGTGCATAGAAGCTTTTGTATGTTGATGAAAGTTGCTAAGCTTAAATAGTGAGTGTATGTGTAGTGTGTAGTAGCAAATGCTAAGTAGATTGATCATTGATATAGTAGAAAAGTAGTAGCAGAGGTTGTAGAAGGAAAGAGAGAGACACTAGGCACGAGACAGGAAATGCAATGGCACATCTGGCTTGCAGATGTCAAAACTGGAAACTGGTGAAGTTCGATGGTCGGTGGTGGGTAACTTCTGCCTAAGTTAGTTTAGGCAATCCGAACGTGTGGGCCTTTTTATATTTCTGCAGTTGGTAGTTGGAGCCTCGTCGTCAGTTGAGATGTTGATCTGTTCTCAAACAGAAATGCACATGCTTTTTGGTCGAAGCGTTGTACACAAATCCACTCGTCTTTTAGTAGTCTTCTCCACAAATAATCTTCATCATCTACGAGTCTTCTTCTTCATATTAAGACTTCTCCTAGTTCTTCAACTCCATCTAAAAATACCCTGACGCAAAAATGTCTCCTAACTCTTCCTTCTTCGTCAAATTATTACTCTTTAGTTTTTGTAATTTACTGCGACAGTCTTATTGTTCATCCATATCTTCTCATGGCTCCAGTGGCTCTCACACTAACTCACCAAGTGTCTCCAGTTCAAGTATTAATGATTGGCATCGCAATCTTGAGTCTCAGTTGTCACGTCTCGTAGGGAGACTTGATCAACTTGAACTTAGAGTTGGACGAGTCCAATCCCTCGTTCAGATGAGATTCGACAATATTGAGAATGTAAGTTCACTTTGATTCATTTCCTACATTGTATCCCATTATTAATACTGCCTGTCACATACCCAGAATCCGATTTATTATACACTACAAAAAGTTAGACTCACCAAAAAGAGACAGAGAGTGAAAGACAGTCGCAGAAAAACTCTCTCTTCTTCTTCAAGCTTAAGCAATCTCGTACTTCTGGAGCACAAGATGAATACAAGTGTAGCAGTGGTTGTGTGTCTCCTAAATAGATGATCAACTGAAGGAAGGAAGTAATCTCACAAAGTCTCCCTCCCTTCCGTATATGCGCTTCCATTCCTTTTCGTACTTTCTCCTACACAAATTCATGTTTTGTGCTGATTGCCTAGGCCCTCCGTGCTCTGATTCTTTCGCAGAATGGCAGAATGGAAATTGATTTCCACTTTTTCACCGTGTTTTTGCTTACTCAAGGTTTAATCTCTGAACTACCAGGTATAATAATGTCTCAAGAGTCATATGAATTCCAAAGTCCAGAGTCCATAGTAATCTATGTATACCATTAGACGTGAAATGCCTAAATTCCATAATACAGTTCCAGAAATTCCTAATATCTATCCTAATACGTTATACAAAAACATAATCTTCTTCTATTAGGGGCTGACAACCACAAAACTCCGGTTGGACTTGTGGGGCGACGAGTTCAACAGAATCGAAGAATCCCTTACAAGAAAATGGAAGATCTTGGAATCCAAATTCGACCTAATGATTTCCAACGTGGATAATAAGGTCGAGTCAAAGTTAACTTCAATGCAACGGGACAATAGGAGACACAATGAGATCCTTGGATCATCTTTCAACGCAGTTGCACAAGCTCATGAAAGACTTAATGAAAAAGTCCACTCATCCATGGCAGAGGTGTGAGAAAACTCCTTTTGTATAATCTTATATATGTTCAGTCGTCTAAAGAGATTGATTGAAATCCTGCAACCCACCATGAAAAGCCTACTTCTCGTCATCTTTCCCTTCAATGTGAATGTGTTCCACAACCACCACCATCACTTTCTCCTGGAAATAACGGAAAGACGAAGGAAACACACAAAAGTGTCGTTCCTTCCTACTTCCTTCCTCAACTCTGACTTTCTTCTGTTCCTTTTCACTTTTCAGTCCCTCAAGTAGATTGAATTCTCTCCATGTAAATTGAATTGATATTTGAGCACCGAAAAAGAAAAAAGTTTCATTTTATCAAATTCCATCAACATACTTTGAAGAAATATGAGATCTTTGTTGCATACAAATATTGAAATTCCTTTCATCATTCTTATTTTCTCTCAATATTAAATTTCTATTTAGAAAGATTGCACGGAAGGAAAAGGAGATGTATTGGGATACAAAAAGACTTGAAGAAAGCAATGTGTATACAAATTTCATTTCCTGCGACAAACTTTTCACTGAGCAAATAATTCTCTGAAATAGAGAAAGTCTTGAAGTAAACTACTCTTGTTGCATATCTCGTGTCTTACACAATGTTTCCTTAATCAAAAAGAAAAACTTTATTCAACCTAGACAATGATGATGATGACACTCGAAGAATGCAGAGAATGCTCTCACTTAATATTTGTCTTCTTCCAGGTAAATTCATCGCTGGAAGTCTTGAGAAAGGAAATTAATCCCGCGGAACCTCCACTTTCACCTTCAGTTGTATCAGTATTAGTGCAGAACAGTGATAAAATGTTATACATCCTACAAGAATTCATTTCCAATTCAACTAGTCAACAACAGAGTAATAACCCCAGGAACCGGGGAACTCTTCCTGGAACCTCCAACCAAGGAGGAATTCATGAAGCATATCAAAATCACTCTCTTGTACAGTACCAATTACTGGGAAATAAAGTCACCAACATGTTTGAAGATCTTATAAAGCGGTCGTCAAGTATGGAGTCTACTGTTAAAGATGTCATAGTTCTTACCAATTTCACTAGAAAAGATGTCCACGATGGATTCCGAACATTGTTAGCCTCGTCTCCTTCCTACCCAGCCCCTAGTCAACACTATGGTCATCAAGGCAGCAGCAGAAATAGTCACAGCTCAAACAACAATAGACCTGGAGGAACCAGTATCAATAATCATTTGGGTCATTCTTCGTCCAACAGCGGAGGAGGATCATCATCAGAAGTCATATGTAAGCTTTTAACCTCCCCATCAATCAAATCCACATATAAATTCAATCCACCTCTTTAACTCAATTTCCAGCAGCAGTGATAGTCGAAGCCCTCACTTCCGTAGAGTCCATGTCAAACGCCTTGGGAAGAAGAATGACAGAATTCACTCGGTCAATTGATGAAAAGTTGGAAATGGTTTCAATGAGCATCAACGGGTTTCTCGAGTCCTGCATCAGAATTCAAGACGGAGCTCCTCTCATCGAAGACCACATTGCTGACATGCTCATCAAAATTTTAGACACCGTAGATAACAGGTACTTCCTCAAGCCACCAGTTTAAAAAACTGCTGACATACACAAATCATCTTCGTAAGCCTTTAAAACCTCTTCCCTAATCCGCACTATTCATCTCAAACACACCTCAAGTACCCCTCTTGTTTCCTTTAGCCCATCCACTTCAATCTTCTGAATACAAATCAACATTCAACAATATTTTACATCAGTTTCTTATTCTCTTCCGAATTCTTATATCAACACGTACGAATCTGATGAGCCATGCATAAAAAACTCCTTCACTCTTACATAAAGCATATCACCAAAACCTGCAAACCCAACTACCAACTAAGTAAATTGATCTCTCCTTTTAAAAAACTACAGAAAAAATCCAATTTTCATCCTAAAAAATAACTCTCTCAATTCTCAAAGCACCTTTGAAACGGAAAGAGATAATAAGAATAACAAGTTGTGTGGATCTCTCTCGTAGTATAATAATCCAATTCACTACTCCACATGCATGCAATCGTCTCATCTCTCCTTCCTCAGATGTATTCATCCTTCTCTTAGAATTTACAGCCGTTTATACGCTTCACCCAACCAAAGGAAAGAGAGACTTAAGAGACAAAAGCCTCGTAAAAAGTATATAACACCACTTTGATCTCCTGGACAAAAACCGTGTCCTACATCTACAGAATAAAATAAATTGATTGTACATTCTTTTCATCTGCTTCTCTTTGTGAATGGTCTGTATTTTTGTGTGATTTCCTCAATTGCTTCTTCTTTTTCTTTTGTGCAGTACGAGATCAGCCTCTGAATTGTGGCAGTCCGTGGCCAGACAAATTTTGGAACCACGACATCATGACGACCACAGAAACGGAACTGCACAATGTCCACCCGGGATTAACCCATCATCATCAATAACATCTACAGAGACAATTACTGAATCGTACGACCAAGAAGATAATAATGTTGGAAACCCATCACGAAGAACTCTTTCTTTTGTGTCACAAAGAGGAAATGACTCAAGACTCCTTCTTTCAAGTCCACCACATGAAGACGAAGATGATGGTGGTCAGTCTTCTTCCAGGCGACTCCAACAACCACCACTCGCACTTTTCCTTGAAGAAGAAACTGACTACAGTAGTTCCAGTGGTAGGAGACCTATCAGGCCTCATCATCACAACCAACAGTCCACAAGCACATCTCCCAATCTTAGGAAACGTCCAGGAAGACCTTCTTCTTCCTCCAGTACCAACAGTCCCGGTGATGGACCAAGAACATCTTCCTCCCATGCCGCGGTATCTCATCTCTCCTCTCCAGACGATGACGAAGCAGATATTCTAACGGAAGAAGATAGAAACTCACTATGGGAAAGTTACTTTCCCCAAGTACCTGAATAGTCCGAGGGAACCCTCTCATCTAAAATAATAATAATACCAACTACCCACACCACTCTATAATAATAATATACTATATACTCTCTAAAAGAAAGTATGCAAAGCGGTCACTACTTGACTACTTCAACTACTCAATATTATATATGTAAGTTATGTAACACAAGCTCTCTACAGGTAACATGTTGCTGCCACACAGTTCCCAAGTCTTATAGATATCAAGTCTTTTCAATGTCTCTTCTTCTAGGACTTTGAAAGAGTTCCTAAAACTGTCTAAGGAAAGCAAACTCTTCCGGAACTCTAAAAGAAGGGAAAGCATTCAACTACATTTCTTATTGTTCTGGAATATTGACACACTTACTCAATAAAGCATAAGAAATGCAGACACACACTCTTTCGTGTATCAATTTTATTATTTAAACCACTCGAGGCTTCTTTCTTTCTCCCTTCAAGTAAAGACTATTGACTCACTACACAATGCAAATAGGATTAAGGTGAGAACATGTAAAAGAGTATTTACTCAACAAAGCTCTTGTGCATTCACATGGAATATCATAAATTAGATTTTGTCCGCAACCGCAGTCCTTTTTAACTTCATGCCAGACTTAAGCCTCCTTTCTTGCTGGACTTTCTTGCTTCATCCCGTCAACCTTACAATGACAGCGTAGCAGACACTAATGCTATTAAAATATTTGATTTTACTGAAAAAAGGACCAAACCACATGGACACAGTACCCACACACACATACAAGCCTTTTGTGACCCTTATTTCCTATGTACTCATGCTGTACTACTTCGGATATTCAATTCTTCCGGCCCCACAATTCCCTACCTTCCTCCCTAAACACGCCCGAGTGTTGTTTTTCTCCCCCCGCATTTGCAAACCCAAGTCACATTGCACACAAGAGAACCTCTGCAAGGATCATTCCACAAGAGAAATCCTTCAAGTATAAACTTTTGAACTCAAAATGCCATGACGCACTAGGGAATTTCAAGTTGTGAAAGTGGCGAAAACTCATTGGGGTCTTATGCAAGTTCCCATCCGGTATATACATCCAGCCCTCTCTTCTTCTCAAGTCGGATGCAATAAGTGTATTTGCAAATCCAGCCAGCCTTTCTATAAAAGACAACACGAGAGATAAAACCTCTTCGCTATTATTACTATTGTGCAAAACCACCAGCCCTCTTTGTATCTATCCAATACAGAACCATCAGCAAAAACTTTACATACACCTACACTCAATAACTTCTATCCAACTATTAAAGTACCAACTACAAACTCTTCTATTGTTAGTTAGTGGCAGAAACACAACCATCACGAACAAAATCTCCTAGCACCTTTCACCCTCATCCCAACAAACCATCCAAATCCAAAGTGTTGGGCACACAAATTCTAAACTTAGTTTGAGTACCCTTTTGCAAAGTGAAGGTGCACATAGTCCATGAAGTCCAACCAATCTTTAGTCTACAAGTACAAAAGTATACTTACTACTCACTACAAAATCCTACCTTCACCCCACAATCCACATTATGTATTTGTATTATATATCTAGACCCACAGCACGCCAAAAATCCTTTGTCAAGTAGCCCTGCACTTATCCCTACTTTCTCCAAAGTTCCCTCTCTCTACAACAGCAATGAAATCCAAACAAACTAGTGATATAATCATGACAATAACGTTCCCTAAAGTTCCTTCATACAATCTACCACCACCACCGTAAATCTCAGAGACCCAACCAACCGTAGCTAACTTCTCCAAGGATGTTTTTTCATGTAAAATTTAATCACTTTCTCTCCATCTAATTTCTACACAGCAGCCCGTGCGTCCTCTAAAATCCTTTTTCTTGCATCACAAAAGAAAGTTATGTAAAGCAAACTGATATATATGCTTTATTACACAATATATCTCTTAAACACCCAAAGCCACTTTCATCACTTTGACACCAATGATCACGCGTTGATTCTTCCAGAAGAGCTAGAAACAAAAGGTAGTAGTGTAAGCAAGTCAAGCACAGCAAGAGATGAGCAAGCTTTTTATCAAATTGTATAAGCTTCATATTTCGTAATCCACGCTTTCCCTGAATAAGACTTCAGCAAGCACACTCAGTAGCTTTCTCCAAAAAATACCAAGTGCAAAGTACAAAGTACGAAGCACACAAACAGCTCTCAGAGGGAGGGATGAAACATCAAGAGAAAGCTGTTGATGTCACTTTCCCTACGAGTAAAGGCAAAAGGCAGGGAAAGAGAGATGAAAGGGTTTTACATAAATGTAATAAAGTGAGCATCTTTCTTCCTTCTTCTGTACCCACCACCACACATGATAAAGTTCCTCGCAGGAATCCTACCTGATGGGCCAAATCACAAAATATACCTGAGGCTGCTGCTGCGGAGAATTTTTCGAACAAAAATTGAACGCCTCACTTACAACACTCATCGTACTTTCTACTCTTCCGACTCCCGACTGTCACTTTCAGCCTTTCTTCCAACTTAACTCACATTCGAAATCTCATGCAGAGCTCCGTTACACTTCATCAAAGTATTTTGACGCACAGGTGAAAGTGAAATGGCACAAAACAAAAAGATGAAAGATGAGATAACATACTTGATCGGTTGATACGAACGTAAAAATTCTACGTGAGCATAAATTCCAAGCAAAAGGAATTGTGAAAGGTAATACACACAAACACGTTGTCCTTCTCGTTTATACAAGAATATCCCTACGCATATGAAAAACAATCTCCCAGCTTTCTCTTCACAACTTTTATCCGGAAACGGGGCATCAAAATAAGCTTATTCTGTCAAACTATATAAGAGTCTCCGTATTAAGTTACACAAACAAATATTATCCATGTTGTCCCTTTCTAGATAATAACAACTATTCTCGATGAAATATGAAATGACAAAAAATGCTTCTCTTTGCTCTCCAGCAGTCTGTGTATGTTTATTCAAGAAACGACTAAAAAAACAAGTTCCTTTATTAAGGACTACCACAAGTCAAACAACCGTATGCCCCAATCTTCATTCCTAGTCACACAAATAGTTTTATTCTTTCTGCCAAACACTCATATGGAAATATATGAATGAAACTTAAACTCCATAAACCACCCTCGACTCCCAAACTTTCTCCAGTGGGAAAGCATGAATACACACAGCTTTCTCTCATCAAAACCTTCATTCTTCCAGTGTCAACTCAACCGCGAATAAAATCTGAATGTAGCTGCTCCCAGAGACCGTTTTGCATGGGAGGGTAATACAGAAATTCCCTTTCAATGTAAGCATGCAATGAGGCTACATTTCCGTTTCGATTCATTTCCATACATAACACTCCATCGTTACACTTCGCCAGCTCACATGCTAAGTGTGAGACTCTTCAAGTCAAGTCCAACTCCGAATTCTAGTAAACCTCCACACACTCAAAATCCTGGGCAGTTTGCAACTGATACACTTATTACTTGGTCCAATTTGCCATCTATTGTGGTCATAAACTACGCCACACTAACTGCCGGAATTGTAACAACCTTACAAGCTCTTCTATTTCAATTACATTAGAGTTGCATATACACATATAGTATTCCGGATATGCTCATACACATTCTTGTACAATTCAAATTTGTGCCCAATCTCTTGGGTTAATCATACATAGGTATTCTGGGGACACCGAGTCTTTGTATTAACTGAAGAATAAAGCCACTACTAACTTACTTGCATCATTTCGACAGTAGCAAGGCCAACCTCCATGTACAGACTTCTTGTACGTCATTATTAGAAACAGTAGATTGAAATTATGTGGTTACAGATACAATAACTCCCGTCCACCACTCTACTATTTGCATTACGTTGTTTTATTTTATGAACACCCATGTGGTTGTTACATTAAGCAGACGCCATTCACTCTCTAAGCATTGCATTAGATTACATTTTACATCACATTATTCCACTTTTTCAACAAAGATATCCTTGTGCCACGCTCTGCCACTTGCACCATTAAGCCTGGAGTTTTACACCTACACTCCCATCACCACCACCACTTCCACCTTCTACCTTGAGCTTCTTAATACTCATCATTATCATGAGTATGATTCCCTATGCATGTCTATCCACTTTTAAATCCAACACTATCCAAATCTATTCAACTTTTTAACCTCCTCCCTAGTCCCTACATGCTTCCACAACTTCATGAAGGATTCATCTCCAGCTACACTCATAATACATGAAACTCTGTGGCTATTAAGCCTACCAAGAATGAACACAGGGCAGAATATGCATTCAATTCCAGCTATATACATTCCCACAGTTAGACTGTGTAACCTCTCTTTCCATATGACAAGACATCAAGGGGAATGGGATGGAAAGAAGTTCAGAGGATCCGGGTTAATAAGATTGTGCAAGTCAGCAGAAGAGTTCCAGCTAAAATACCGCTGTACTTTTAACTCTTCTCTGACTTAAAACTTCAGTCACACGCAAATGTACATGTCATGTGTCCCTCCAACTCCACATGAATACAAACTTCTATTTATCCTCTACACTATCTTACAAAATACAAACAACAAATACACAAATGATTCTTAATGATCCTCGTGAGCTGTAGTTATTTGTGTGTTTTTGTAGTTCTAAATATTCCTACAATTATTATTAGTGTAGTTTTGTGTAAATTAAGCCCAATAACTACCCATTGGTCTTAGACTTGAAATATCCTGTGTGTACATATTGGGTCCAACTTATTGTTAGTTTTTAAAATATTTTGCTCAAACTAACAAAAGTATAAAGTCAACATTCAACATTGTAACCTCCTACATACTTCGAACACCAACATGTGAAACATACACAAATGTTTCATTGAATTTTACATGTTCAATTAAGCCATCGGTACATATTCCAGTGTATTTCAACTTTCAACCTAGTCGCCACCATACACGTAATATGTAAATATTACTATTGAACTACTACCAAACCACTGTGATTACGCCACAACTCCTACTCTTTGACAGCTGTCTGTCACTTAAAATACTCCGAGGAGGAACCCCCATTAAATATTGGTATGTTTTTACTATTTCACATTCTTTTGTAATTTCATACCAATTCCGACAATATTTAACCATCAAACAACCCACATACACTTTAATATATTGTATACTGTCCATTAGGTTGTATCAATTAAACCAAATGGCATTCCTAAAAGACGATCATTAAGGTTTTTAGTGATGTGCCAACACTACGCAAAATAGAGAATACACGTCCACGTTCCATGCATTAAAAACTTTTCACGCTCCCTGTCCCTCAGAATTCCAGCAATTGTGATATTACAATATTGTGAATTGTGCAAGTGGAGAAAGCTTGGAGAAAGTGTGTCCATTCACTCGTGCACGTTCAAATACATCGTGAAGGCACGAATTATTATTACATCTTACAGAGAACAAAGTTAGGGAGAGAGAGAACTTTTGTATTCCGTGTATTCCATACTATATCACTACCGAACAAGGAAGGAACTAAGGTCCCCACACTACTCCTTCCTTCCTCCACTTTCCCTGGCTTTTACTTATGAACACCACACCGAGTTGTTCCAGAGTGTCGACGTTCTCCAAGATTTTTCTCCGGAGACGTGGCTACTACAACTACAACCAAGTACACACACATCTCTCTCTCCTGTATTAGACAATGTCGTGTCCATCTGTAAATGTTGTGTGTGTATGTTTTACCTATTCCCTTACGTACCTACAACTTACCAATACTGAATACTGGTGACTGTATAACTTAGGACGTATATAGAGATGCAACACACATTGCATGCTTTCATGTAGACTACATGTTCTCTAGCAAAGAATCAACCTTTCTCCTTTCAAATTCCCGTTTAAAAGCTCCTGGAGAAAGTCTATATAAACTCTCTGCTGTTTGACTCTGTCTAGTTCCATTTGGCACGAATATACTTACCCATTGAACACTTACACGTATATACACAGTCACAGAGTGTAGCATTTCGGATTGCATAGCGCACAGTATTCTGGGTTATCAGTGTTTTCCTTTATACTACCACGACCACCAGTACCAAGCTGCTGCTGCTGCTGCTGCTTTGTATGCCTATACACAATCTCCGGAGAAAGTTTATAAGGAAGTTTCTCTAGTAGAGAGAACCCTATATCCTTAATATATAGAAAGTAGAAATGCCGGGCAGGCGCGAGAGACAGTGCCCGCACCACCCAACTGCGTCAGTCGAGAAAGTCCGTGGCTGCTCTATCTCCACATTCTTAAGTATTCCAGTGTGAGGTGGTAGGTAACTGAATCTCCCCTACTTGTAGTTTACTAGTACAGACCTAGTTGCCCTATCTTCCACTTCGAATCCATATCCCTGCCTTTCTCCAACTTATTACGACAAGAACCAACGAGAGAGAGATACATATTCACCGTGAGCTATGAGCTCCGTCGTATTCCTCAACTCTCGTGAATCATGGGTACATCATTTAATACTTTCTCGTGCAGTCTCTTCCTAATATGTGCGGAACATGTCATCATCATAGAGTGAAAGCACCCAACAAAATAACTTGCCCCGCATTTCACGAAAAGAACACCAGTGATCCAAGGAGTGTTATCATCCGAAAATACCTCCTTACTCATACACTCTTTTTCTAGATTAGACTCCGTATATACATTCACCTAAAATTATTCTACAACTTTACAAAAAATCATTTCCCCTTTACAACATAAGTGACACTCGTCGGAACTCTTCTACTACAACAAACATGTTCAATGTGTGTGGTGTGTGTTAATTCAAGCCGAAAAATATTAAGTCCGTGAAAGCGGTAAGTTTCCTTCACTTTAGTATAAAGTTGTCCTACATACGCTCTCTCTCAAAGTCTCTACGATTCAAACTTTATAACTTTCCATTCACCATTGTTTGAATTAAAATCGACAACTCTACTTACTCAAGTTAAAAGATAACGTTCGCCCAATAACCTCGAGCAGCCAAAGTGTAGATCCCCCAACAGATACAACAGAACAAATAATGATAATTCATAATGTCACAAAATCTAAAGGCACAAAAAATAGCTCATTCTCCAGCTATTTTTATCTTCCCTTCTTTTCAGTATAAATAAATTGGGTGGAAACGGAGAAAGAAGACACATGAGAGTACATTTCCTGTGTCGTCATTGTTCTTTTATGGGAAGTTTCCTATGCACCATCCCACAACATTGAATTCTTCATCATGTGTCATGATGTCATCTCGTTAGTGTTAGGTGAAGTGTTCGAGGTCACACTTTCTTGTACAGGTTGTTCAGAAGAAGACAAGCACGGGCTTGTCACTCTCTCTGTACTTTGTGGTGAGGTAGTCCATAAGATTGAGAACATTCTGATAAATTATACAGACACATAGTGACACACACTGCCCTACCAAGTAATATCAAGGAGCCCTTCTACAACTGCTGGGTGAATGTCGTAGTGCTGTCGATACCAATTTCTGTCACCCAAGACAAAGTGGTTCAGTCAGCACTTATTTCAAATGTTTTTCATCTTCTGCTAGCTTGTCAACTGCCACTCGTACAGTGACAGCCAAGAGACAGAGCGAAAGAACAAATCCTATCAAAAACCGTATGTAGGTTGATAGTGATAGTCCATTAGTCATTAGGATTCTCTCGTTCACTTAATTCCATCAAATTCTCCCATATCCTTGTAATCATTCCCAGTTCAGTTACTCTCCGAATCTCTTCTTTCCAAAACTCCCATGAAATTAATCAACAACACACTTTCATAATCAACTTATTAAAATTGTAATCTATCCAACCACACGAACCAATTAGTCCCGTAAATAATATTCCTGTGATGATGTAAATGCTCCTTGGGCATGTATCTCTTTTATCTCCAGTTTCACTCTAAATATAATTCTCAGAATTGCTGAGAAAATAATACCCTCCAAACTACCAAACCAACCACCAATAATGTGTTGCTTCACTTGCAAACTCCTCATACACAAAAGGCTATACAACGAGAAAGTATATTGAAGATTAAAAATGAGATACTAGTCCGTGAACTATAGGAAACCGCATGATGATGAACTTAATCAGATTTCAAAGGATTTCAATTCCATTTTGTATAGACGCCTTTGTATCTCTCTTTTCTATGGACTCTCGGGAGGGAATGCAGGTTTACTTAATCACTATAAACTGCACATAGTCTATATATGTGAAAGTGAAACCATTTCTCTATGGTCAATAAATTGAAAGAAGATAATCCGACTGCAGGGTCGACTCATTGGGTGTAATCCTTCTTTTGGTTTTTGTTGTTATTAAAACAGAATTTCGCCTCCCAGACGGATAGAAATTCAGGCAGGCACGAAGGATGGGTTACGGTATGAATTCCTCTGTATATAGCAGTGGTCGCCTTTCTATCTTTCCATCGTGTCATGTGGTAAATCGTATTATCCAGTGAATACTTACACAATACAACCCATCCTACCTCTTGCCTCTCTCTTTCATCCTATATATCCTACACAAGAATTTATACTTTCACCAAGCTTTCCCGAAACAAAACACAATCACACCCAAGGGAAACTAACAAACCGTCGAATACTTCATTGGCTTTCACAGTTCGTCAAACATGAATTCATGATTATTATTTAATTATGTTTCTGTTTGACTTAATTTTACAGGGAAAGCAACTTCACTCCAACTGAGATGTTAATTATTATCATCGTTTCATCAAGATCGAAGCCGGCGTAAGCGAAGATTGAAGTAAACCAAACTTTCACTTTCGCCCACTCTCCATACTTTCCACTCGGAGACATTTGGAATTCAATATTTGTATTTGCGAGAGACATTCCTCGCATTGTTTTACTGCGGTAGAAAGTAACTTTGTGTAGAACAAGACACAGTGCACTTTACGAACTACCAACGACCAACACCACCAGCTACTCGTTCATCGTTCACTCGGTTTGAACTTCAGCTTTAACGTTGAACGTTCAGTCCGAAACTTTACCCACATCGTTCCAATCTACCATCATCACCACCACATCAATCTACACGCGGACAGGACTGCCAAGTCGATAAACCCAGAGTTCTGATCTAATTATCTCAAGTTTCAACTTCCTCTCCCAACCCGCAACCAATCTTCAAGACTCCAACTAAATGAAGAGAGGCTGGGCACAATTTAATCACACAAAAATACACTCCATCAGCGGAAATTAAGAACTCTCATAAAACTTCAAGTCAAAAGATTTATTGATAAATTATTACCAACTACTCCCTACTTCTTTCAAATGTGGTGGAGTACCAGGAGAAAGCACCTTAATTAATGCACTTTAACTCACACACAAAACCACTTATTGGGTCCCTCAAAATGACTTAAATTGTCCACCTTGCACAACTCCACGCTCTACTTGACGTAGACGATTTGTGGTGCTTTTTCCTACTGGTTCTATTTAGCTCTCACAAGGAGAGTCTTATCCTTACAAAATCTAGTTTACCTGAAACACACAAACAATTAATTATATACAACCCTTTGAAGAGCAGTCATCATGAAGAAATTCACTCTGTCAAGAGTTCTGGACGGATTCAGATCATCTGTGAATCAAGGGCCTGGACAAGGTGGTCCAGTTTCAGGCCCATCCAAGAATCAAGAGGGACCACTCACCGAAATCGTTGAGACTCTGCGGCCTGGAGACTTCCAAATATCACAGGTTAGTTTTAAGACCAAGTCACTTAGTTTATTCATCTCTCAACAAAACTCCCTCGAGAGGCTCAGACTTGCTTTGACTTCCATCAAACCTCCTTTTTCATTTCACCAAGGATTTCTCTTGTGATTAATCATATGTGATCCTCCTCTTTCAACCGTGTAATTTTTCATTGATTTCCTCCCATCAGGCCGAACACTCGACGATCTATATTACTCTCTACCCTCGAACTCCACCCATATCTCTTTTGTCTTATCTGAACAAGAAAGATATTCAGTCTTGGCATTCAGTTAAAAGAAAAAGTTCGTGCTCACAAAGTTAAATTGATTTTTGACCACCTTTCAATTTCAAACGAGAACTGCTCAAATATTTAGACTATTT
>JAQGAB010001360.1:0-16850 GCA_034696565.1 Isotomurus graminis
AGAACGCCCACTTTTTACCTCATTTTGCATTCTAATTTGGTTTATTTGGCTATCACCGTCGCCCGTCATTAGGCAACATTAAACCCTGTCTTTCTGTCACATTTCAGTTAAAAATATGAATAATTGTGTTGCTAGTTTGCTACTATTGAAGGTAATTTAGCAAATGAATGATGATGAAACACGAGGTAACAGATTAAATATTCATTTATGAAAAATGAGGATTCGGATACTTCGCCAGGGACTCTGTTTTTCTCATATCTTTTGATATGATTGAAGGAAATAAAGGCATCAATAAAGTAATAATGATAAACTGACAGAAAAATTGGCAGGCCTGAACATCAAATTAGAGTTCGACGGATGTCTCTCCTAGTATAGGGATCCATTTGGTTTGTAGGTTGTCTGTTTGGGTAAATATCTGTCTACCTATCGTATAATCCCATATATCTAATCCCAATGACTTTTGTGGGCTTCCATGGACAGAATTGAATGTATACCTTACCTCTAGAGGGTTGATTTTATAGCCAAATAGCTGTGTAGTGTTGCAAATCATGTTGGTAAACGTGCCATTTAAAGGGAAAAGGTACTTCAAGTCGAAAACATTCATATCTGTCTTACGCACACAAGCCTTTGTCCTGCCACCCTGACATTGGATATACGTGATAAAGCAAAAGCATTTGATAGCTTTGTTGGTACCCTTTTATAATCCACTTAAACAGAGTATAACCGAAGGTGAGACGGCTTCTGCCCACTGAAGTTTAAAATACAATGGTCACGTTATAATCTCACACTCTAATCCCTTCCTACCTTAAAGGTGGTCGGTCGGGTACCTTTCACAACAAACAGTCAATATTTGGACAATCTGATTTTTCTCACACGACACAGCTTAACTTTCCCGAACGAGCGATATACCTACAGTTATTTAAATTTCAGCTTCATGAAAACAAGATTTTTAAGAAATCACAATCCATTATGAATATTACTTCTAAAAGTGTCAATTTTGATTTAATTTTAGTATGTTGAACTACAACATACCAACAATATTCTTTACCCTTTAACTTGACCATGCTGCGAAAACGGGATACTTATAGGAGTTACGAAACTTTGCTGAGCAAAGTAGAGGTTGATAAATATGTCAAATTTTTTGTGTCCTTAAACGGGGTGATAAAACACCCTGCTAGCGAGACCCGTATCCGCTTCTGCAAAAAATGATTATTGATGGCAATGTCGGAATAATATCGCATGCTGGCAAAACTTTAAATTCCCACCAGGCAATAGGCAATGAACAATATATATAGTAGTGGGTGGTGGAGCAGTTGTCTTTATATAATCCGGCTTTTAATCCGTTTGCTGATTCTAGTGGAGATATAGTTTACCACATATTATATGCCATTATTGAGTAACATTCATTTTTTACCCTGCAGTTACTGGTCTTATCTACTTGTCTAACTTTGCATGTTGGAAGTGCACCTACGTTTACTTACTCTTCTTAAGTGAGTGAGTGAGAGCACTTACTTTTATATTAACTGGTCTTTATTAAGGTGTATTAGCATTACACATGTATGTATGTGGACTGGAAGCTCAGGTAGGAATAAAAGTGACGTGCATGGAATGTCTCTATTAAGGAGAAGCCACACAAGTCGAAATGGTTGCGGTTGACGGCCAGGTCAGCGGGATCTGAGGACCCCCCAGTTAATGATCCACCTTGTCTGCCCAATTCCCCACGTTTTAACTCTTCATCATCATCATCAACATCATCTTTTTATACATAATAATCGAGTCGGCAGGCCCTGAGTATGAGGCATCTAATATGTTATCTCGTGTAAAGAGGATACTTGATATGTTCATCTATCTCCCAAGAGAGCTAGATACCTCTCCAGATATTTTCCTCACTTAATCCTCCCCACATATTATACATATATACCTTTCAATCTCCAGTTAGTCTCACTAATAACTAAAACTAAGAAGTGAGAGTTAAGTAAACTCAGAGCAAAAAGGGTTAAACGTTCTATCTAAAAAATGAATGGACTTGTGTCTTCCTCATCAACTATGGACTCTAGGAGTAACAGAGATATCATTATTATGTGTATTATTCCAAAAATGCCACATTTATTGTGGTACCCATGCTTTGTTTTCGAGACCTTCAACAACATGATGGGTGTATGGAGTGGGAGCTACTCTTCATCCCATGTGAACCTCTTCTTTAAATAAAATGAATCATCAAAGAGCTCAAGAGAGTCCTTCACTAAAGAATGAGTAATGAAAGGGGAATTGAGATTTTCTGGGATAAAAAAGTCTCACTAATTTCTCTATTACATTATTATTACATACTTCATCACTTGAGTCACACAGACTTTATTTGTGTATCCACACTTCATTGTTTACCCAGATCTTCATCTTTTTTAATTTACCTGCTTATCTTTTCCTTTTATTACGATGTAATGTTCACAAGTGCCAAGTAGCTACTTAACTCTTTCTCTCTCACCCTTCTTATGCTTTAGTAATAGATTTATGATACTATTGTAAACTGGTTAAAAAGAACGGTACTAAATGACTCGTTTACGATACTATGTCTCTCACCAGCATCGCCCAAAGTATTTTTTATTTCACTTTTACGCTTACATTCATGAAATTAAGATCCTAGCTCCTCAAAAATTGTTTTTGTGGTGTTCTTTGTGCTTTAAACTTTGTTGTAACAGTAATCTCTGTTCGTCCCAGCTGAACAGAAGACTTATTACTATAGTAGACACACAGAAGCCTGTCTACTTTTACTTGAAACTCAGATTTTTAACATCTCAACCCTTCAAAAGTATCCAATGCGAGCAGCATTTACTGTCCAAGGAAGCCTCAAACACTTTCTTTTTCTCTAAGTATTTTAATGATGGGTCATAAACTTCTTTCGTGGGAACGTGTGTAAAATGTTTCAATGTTTAACAACTTATATACTCCTTGTCAATCCAACAAAATTCACAATTCGTATGTCCCATAAATAATTGGATGTATGCTTGTCGAATTTATTAAGAAATGAATTGTGTATATGCATGGAAGGATTATATTCCAGAACTGCTTCTGCTCATCATAAGAAGTGTGTAGATTCAATCATTCATTTTCTTTCGGGGAAGACATAATTTTTATTCATTTGATAAAAATGCAGTACCACCAGGAGTGAAGTTCTTTCGCTTTATCGTAACTACTATCATCATTGTCATTTCTCTTCTTTTCTTCAAATAAAAGTGTGCATAAATAAATAACCAAGTTATGCAAAATAATTGGCCAACTGGAATAACTCCCTGGTGGGTCTTCTGGTTTTGAGCTGTCTAACTTTCTTCATCGTAATAATAAACTTGTGGTCATTTCTTCTTGGCTATTCTCTCTTGGTAATTTCTTCCCCTCGTTGGGCTTAACAATACATTTTGCATTCAGCATTGTACTTGTATAAGTGTCTCTGTACACTTACTTATTCTTTACTTTCGGCTCACAAGAGAGAATAGCTCAAACACATTCCATCAAGTAACTGCAACTCTACCCTTTTGACTTTATGCAAATCAATTAAATATTCAGAACTTTTTCAATTAAGACCATGTGGAATGTATTTAAAGCCAGGCTTTTAACTACACAAATATGTTTTGGTTGCTCGTATGTCAGTGCAAATTAATTTTATTTGCACAAGGTAATAAATTGGAATGTTGGTGGTGGTAATAAGTAATGAGTTTAAGACGGAAAAATGTATTTTTTGTACTGTTGTCTTCAAACCTTTAGATTGCATTGTTGCACCCGTCTCGAGCATACATAAGATTTTTATTACTTAATTTAATCCTTAGGACGATGCGGGAAGAAGCAGGCGATCAATAGAGAAAGAGATAAGCAAGTCCTTGGGATGTTTTGCTAATACCCTTGCAGTGCAGTTTAAGACAAGGTATTTACAATGGAATAAAAAGGACAAACAGATGCTGTTCATGCTGCTTTTTAGTAAAAGTTTTAGCAATCTACATTATTCTAGTTCCAAACACACATTATATAAAATAAAAGTGGATGAATGTGTGTGGTCTTTGGTTTGGTGTGCCTGCAATGGCTTTATAATAATTTCTCATGCATTCTTACCCACTACTACTACACAACACATACATATACACTACCTTTCCGGCTTCATCAATAACAAGTCCAGTTTGCTTACCACTACACAAACTATCTTACCACCAGTACCATCATCATCATCAGTCACTAAGTATTCTCTCGTTCTGTACTCTCTTCTTGTATGAATCTATGATTCACTTACATACCTGAAGATTTCAATCCTGAACGATTCTTCTGACATTTATATATATTTTACATGTTAAAAAACAAGATTACTGTGTACCACGCACACAATAAATGTAGATATATGTGTGTTATACTGTGATGAATATCTTTAAAATCATCTCGAGTAAAGCTTATGAAACAGTATTTACTGCAAAGGTAGACGTAATGCCAGAGGAATGTGTTTGTGAAAATTAAACAGAAGCAAGCTCATTGATTTACAGAGTAGTTTTCCTTGTGTAAGCGCATTCTTGAAATGAGACATCATGATCTTCCTCAACTCAAAAGAGTATTGAGACTTTAGTTTTGAATTAAACTTATTCATTGACAACCTTTGACGCATCCGATGATGGCCTTTTTGTAAATTCCAAATGCATTCAGGGCTTTTAATCCTTAAGTAAGATCTAGGAAAGTCAAACCACCCGATGTTATCGAAATACCAACAGAATTTAAGTTCAACGGTGAAAAACAAAGTACATACGAAAGCACGACCCTCTTTACCCAAAATTGAACAGTGGAACAATCAACATTGTCATCACACAAGTTCAGTTTGGCTTTTGTATTTATTTGATGAAAGTTATCTGTGAAGATCTACTACCTATTGGGAAAATGGTTTAGTGTCAATCCACACAATACATTTAGAACACAGGAGATCATAACAAACTGATTGGATCAAAAGGAGATCTTTACTTATAACTCTTGGGCACTCGATGGCCCTTCATCAGACCTTTTTATAATATGTAAGATGCCTTCAACTTTAAAAAGGCTCCGTGTGCTCAACTGTTCAACTGCTCCTTCTTGTTGAGTGCCAGATTGATGTTCTTTTTTACACACCGACAACTACATAATAACGCTTGGTACAAGAAGGTCATATGGCTTGGCTTAATAAGCCTATTGTTACCTTATTACGTAACGCATCTTATCATCCTATCTACTATTATCCTACAACGTGGTCTCGGAGTCAGTAAAAAGTAAAAGCATCCCGTTAAAAGAGCATCTTTCTTTTTGTAACCTGTGTGGGTATTGTGTGAGTACTGAATGTTGAATATGTGTGTATGTGTGTGCCTCACAGAACACACTCGATGGTGGTATGTATCTTTTTAAATGAGTTCAACCACATAATTTGACTTGACAGGTTATGATTCGATGAAGAAATAAAAAATACTCCAGAGGAATGATCTCAACTTTAGAAGAAGCGTACGTGGTATTTCGTAAAAATTCCCATTGTGGCTTGTCCAAAGTTCATGGATGCGAAATATATTTTTCTTGTAAGTCAAAGTTATGAGCATCAAACTTCTAGAGTCCAAAAAATGACTGGACTGTAGTACACAATCTAAAATCCCTCTCGCCACACGAGACAGAATGGAAAAAAATATGAGTCAACATGCATGCCTGGCTTTCCGGAATGAGAAAGTCTTTTCACAGAGATTCCCTTTAAAAGCTTCCCTTTGGTTCTTTTACCTTTCTGGCTATTCACTATTGTGTTTGATTTCAACTCAATTTAGATTTGAGAGAGATGCTCGCTCGTTTCCATCCACACGTGAATTGTAATATTGTATGCTACTGACACTGACTGTGTGTCGTATTTATCATAATGCATAATAATGGAAGGTCTCCTCGGAAGTGGAAAATTCAGATGTTCACTTCAGGTCTTTTCAAGTATCAAGCAGATTTCATGAGGTTTACACATTTTGGTTGTATCTGTGAAAGATAATGCCACTCACTCACACATGGAAGGAGTCTGCACAGCAGTCGGAGTGAAGGGAAATATGAAAGAGATTCGAATTGAAAGTTACATGGCTCGGGTTTAAACCTGACCTTTGATGTTTCATTCATTGATGAGATCATACGGATAGAAAAGATGAGCAGCGATGAGATGAAAACATAAGTCGTTCACAATAGGAAGAATACTCAGAGGATGAATAATTTCAAATATTTTGATACAACTGCTTGTCAGCTTGAGTCTGACTCTCACTCTCAACGTTGAAAGATTCTGAGTCATTTTATCTATACAAAAGTTTCCCAATGTTGAATGGGTAGGTACTAGTAAATACGACTGGGATAAAAGTAAAATTGAATTTAAATGAAAAGGTTGAATTGAAATTCAAACAAAAAGGATCCAATTCATCATTTTTTCAGTATGAAATTGAATTAGCCCACATTGTGAGTAGTTGAAAGGAGATGAACTCATATAGAGAAATACAGAAAGAGATAGATCCATTTCAATCCCATCACCTTCTCTTTTACTGTCTTCATTAAAGGCTAAGGTCAGGGCATGATCCTTTCTTAACCATCTTTGAAGAATTTGTCAGACAAGGAATTCATCTGACAGACAAGAGCATTGACTTTTCTTAAGAATCCACACACAAGTAAGATAATCTTTCGTCTAAGGTGGTGGTGGTGTAATCCTTCTTTAAAAAATGAAAGCAAGAATAATAAGACTCCCTATGACTGACGGCATGGGAAGTAAAAGTGATCTTATTTGCAATGTATGCGTACCTGGAGGCATTTCTTCACAGAGGTAGACAATTTGATGTGATTTTGACTCTCATGCATTGTTCACACGTTTAGTTAAACTGTCTTTTGTTATTCAAAAGACACTTTTCATTTTGTTAAGATGTTTGATAGCACAGCAAGGGGACTCTTTATCTTGTGAGGTCGAACTTGTCACACTCACGTCAATTTACTGAGACTGTCGGAACTTTACCGTGTTGTGTGTGTTGTGGGTACAACATCATGACATCAAAACAAATACAAGTATATTTACAATTTACAACCGGTACTCACTTACACACACCACAGACTTTTGAAGTGGAGATGAAAGGTTTTCAATCAATTCATAACTAGTCGTGTCCACGTCTATCTCGCAGTGTAAATGTGTAAATAGCTTGTAAAATTCATGCCGCTTTAAACAAATAAAATACCTTTCGGACCAACCCACCACCCTTCCAGTCATTCAAATGTCATATCAACCTACCTGTCAATAGCAATAAGTTAGAGTTACTAGTTACTCTCTCAAGAGGCTTCAAGTGTTTCATCGCTTTCAATTTGGACAGGTTATAATATGATTCATCTCATCCTATGATACTAAAGCCTGTGTGTGTACTGCCTTTTGGAAATGAGATTTTTTACTTTTCCACGCACCACTTTTACGCATGCATGCCATGAGTGATTCAACTTGAAGTCTTGAGTACTGCTGAAGTGAGTGCGATGAAGAAACGAAATTACTAGGTAATTAACTTCATTGGAGGTTTGAATGTAACACACACACACCTGTTATATATACTATCCGTTTATTACAGGCAAATCGCTTCTTTAATTTAGTAAATTACTGTTTGCCAAATGCCCATTACTTTGTTATTCTAAAGTATCATGTTAAACTTGGTAATAAGACTTTTATACTTAATACCACCAACATTGAGGAACCGTATTGTTGCTAAAATTATCACACCAGACAACTGACTGACTGAGTACTTATCCAAACTCAATAATGGTTATTCGATCCATTTATCAAGTTTATATGTATATGAATAGAATCCCCTGCAAAATAAAAGAAGGAGGAGGTGGACGTATTCCACATGCAATTAAGTAATTGGCCACCTACTAAAAGCGTATTTTGTTAAGCCCAGTTGAAGAATTACGTGAGTGCCGAGTGAGTTTAAAAATTTCTCAAAGGCGAGTTCACCTCAAATGAGTTCTTCAGGAAAAGGCTGGTCTCTCGCACATATAGAAACTTAAATTATAATCATTCAACTTTTCACTCAATAATTCTTCGTCTTCCCACATGCTGAGATCATTTTATTTTGAACGGAACTCAAAAAGTCTACTTGAGCCACACACCCTTTTTAATCACAAGCTATACTTTCTTTTCGTGGTAGACGGTAGATCTAAAAATATTTTTTAAATTGGGTGCTACTGACCTCACTGCTTTTTGAAATGTAATGTCTGGTGTCTGATATGTAGATGAGTCTAGAAGTGAGCTTGAATATCCACCGAAAGTAATCAAATTCATGGCCCCTAAAATCTAATGTAGTTGAATGTGTAAAAAGTGGTACGTGTGTGTGATATTTATTGTGCTTGTTCGGGAAAGGAACAAACTTCCGGACTCATTTAGTATATTTCTTCTACCCGTTGCACATAAAATGTGTGTATAAGTTCAGTCAGAAACCTTACAACTTTACAACGAGCACGATTCCCTTTGTAAAACACATTATGTATGACCATGTCAAATTACTTCCCTTTAGATTACCAGTCTTAATAACAAAACTGATAAATATCCTACACTACAACAAGCAATTAGGAATGGATTTGCATCTGTCTTTCGCCTCATGTGTTCCAATGAAGATAACATCTTTCTTTTTAAACCACACATTTCCTCTCATTTCTTTTCTTGTGTTTTAATAAATCCAACCTGTCAAGAGATATATTATAATCAAATTCAGCCACGAGAGTTTACTCAAGAGATTCTCTTCTTTAAAAATCAAATACAGTCAAGAAGTTGTTTTGTGGGAGAGACGAGATACTTTTCGTGTTCTACTTAACCCTAAAAATACACTTAAGGAATATGAGAATCCAATACAATCTTACTTGGTTTCATCCCCCATTCCATATACACTTCAATTCACCCTTCATCAATGATTTTCGTCGTGGCGAGTGGCGACACAATCAAATTACCGAGTTGGATGGTGTATATAATTAATCCCAACTTTGTTTTTCAAGAAAAAAGATACACACGTACTTCTTTGAGGGGAAAACAAGGGCAATCTACAACAACTAACCGTGTAAGATGACCCTCGCAAGCCTTAAGTAAAATGTTTTATGCAATCTCATGTGTATTTTATCCATTAAAGTTTACTACGGGGCACAGGGCTACAGCCTGCAGCTACTGTATGAGACAAATACATATACATGTTGTCATTGTCACTACATGATTAAGGTTAATTTAAATCCCTTCCCATCTTTGAGGAAGAATCGAATTTCAACCATTACCAAATCAAAATCCATTTATTGCGTGTGGAAGAACGGATAGCGGAAAAAATTACGATGACACTGACTGATACAAACTCTAATAATAATAAATATGCATGAATTGCCACAAGATCGGTTTCGCGTCACACACACAAAGATTTTTTCCCATTTACATTCAACATCATCGTTGAGGAAGAAGTCGTGACGATATCAAATGTTAATTTTAATTTACATTTTAAACAAATGAAGCGTCTTCTCCTTAACATGCTACTGTGTAAACACCTACTGACATCAAAGATTCGTCACCCTCTGAGTTAAGACGGTTCACACAAAGAACCTCTTGAAAACATTGTGTGTAATTTAATTCGCAGTCACACCAACCATGTCCTCCTGTCTTTGCATCCCGACTTTTTGTCTTGTCACTTGAATTCAATTTACTCTACAGGCCTTGTCTCTCTTTCTAACTAGCGAATTATTCTAATAATTTAAAGGTGTGTTCGGTCATCTGATTAATTCTTCAGGTAAATGTACCGATTAATTTCCATTGCAATCAACTTCTCAGACGCTTTCAAACTTGATTTGGGTCTCTCCGTGCTCGTGCATTGTGAGTGATCACCCTAACTCAACCGTATAATATTCCGACCCATATTCATTCATTAACTTACAAAGTATTGAGGGAAACTGTTCGAGAGAAAGAGAGACGTAGGGTTTTATACCACAATAATAATTCTTCTGATTAATTTTTCATTGTTCACAAATTCAGGAAGACCCTGTGTATGACCCATGGTGGCGGCATCATGACTAGACACTTCTTTTATTCTTACGTAAAGCTTGATACACGAGTAACGTACGGAGCTTAATTTATATAAATCAACCCCAATAATTTATAATGGGGAGATGTATTGAAACCCTGTTTAATTCCTAATGGTGTAATACGAAACGGATGACGGAACGAGATATTTTTTGCTCGTCTTAGCTTTTATCCACTCTTATCGAGTGAAATGATGAAACTCGGCTCATTTTCTGCAACACATGGCACACATACACAAGCACAAGTTCTGTCATACGCTTTGAAGAGGTTGTAATCTACAGCAGCTTGACTTTAAACTGGACCTACCTGACAGATGATTGTGCAAGTAAATGTAAAATGCTCTGAAGGTACACACAAACCTCTTGTACGTTGTACTGTACACGTATTCATTACAAAGCTTACGCAAGTAATGAGAAGATCACAGGAAAAACACAAAATTGCTCTATCATCATCCAACGGAAGTGTATTGGACTGAAATTAAAGTATCAACTTACTAACATTTTAACTGAAAAGACAATTTAATACGGTTAAACGGTATGTCACCACACACAACTTTTTAATAGAATTCCTTAAATAGGTGAATCTCCTGTAGAGCGTGTATACTATATACCGGTATGTATTCGTTAATATCTGCATCACTGACTCATTTCCCCGTGGGTATGATGATCATCACCTTGTTGCAAATTAAACCAATCCATTGTCATTCTCAAGTATAATTTAGTCGAGTACAACGAGTTTACATTATTCATAAAAAAATAAGCAAATTTGCAAAAATGCAAAATAAGCCATTTGATGAGCATGAATTTTTTAAATGCACAACCAGAGCCAGATGGACATTGTGAACGGAAGATGATGAAGAAGCATTTATACATAAAGTGTTTAGGGTACGGTTAGTTGAGCACAACTCAACACGCTACACAGGATCTCAGGCTTTTTCACCTACCTGCCATCACAAAACCACGAGCTATCAGTGGACCAGTACCTCCATCATCGTACGCAGAGTTGTAAATTCTCATTCTTCTAATTTCCCACATCAAGTTTACTCACACAAGACATTTTTATCTCCCGAAGAGTCAAATGATTTGCCTATTAACACGTCGAAGGAACGGAAAAAAAAATTGCGTACAAGGATAATCATCTTAATTGAACTTTAAATCAGTAACAATAAAAATGTATTTCCATTCCTTGTATTCCTTAAGGTAATTGACTTAATGACGCGCTATTGTAAATTAAACCTGAAGCTATAAAAGTGTAATAGAATAGTACTTATTAGAGATATATTCTCACTGGTCTGACTAGTTAGGGTGCATTTCTTTACACTAAGGAATTTTCCCAGTGAACACACTCCGTAAACATTGTAGAATCTACTACACACAGTAGCAAAGAAGCACACCAGCTTTGTGTAAAAATCTGTGGGAAAGAAATGAATGGAATTGTTCATAAAAGAAAGAAAAGTGCAGTAAATTTTACGGGGTTGTCTGTGTTTGTCAACACAGTAAGAAATCATTTCCTAAAGATATATAAACACACACCTTTGTCTTCCTTCCTTCGCTGCTTGGCATATGGGATGCAAGGAATTTGTCAAGGTGTAATAAATCATAGGGTGCTTACTGTTTGCTTACCAAAGGTTTGTTCTATTCTATACTAACCTCAGTGCTTAGCTTAATTACGCTTTTATGCTTAAGCTTATTTATTAGTGTAGTTAAATGAATTACCTGAGGATGGGCGATCACTGTAACGAGTGCAGTAGACCCACGCTGGCCACAAATTCTGTCCATCTTTAGCTGCAGCTTTGGAATCCTTCACCGGAGAGCTGCTACTGCTGCTACTATGATTGCTGTTGTTATCTCTGTCTCTGCTGCTTATCTTAGGTTCTGCTTTAGTCTTGGTCGGCTCATTATGCTGCTTCAATTTGTGTTTAGACAAGGAGGTGTTAGCAGGAGCACCATGCCCATTATTATTGCTACTTGTTAGCCCATTGCTCATCGGACCTTTAGTAGCTGAACTTGAGATCGATTGGAGATGATTAAGGGGATGAAGAAGTTGATTAATTTGATGGTGATGTGTAAGGTGAGGGTTGTGATGACTGATGAGATGACTTGAAGCTGAGGTTGGACGGGATAGGTCTATAGGATTACTGCTTAGCATTGGAGATTGTTGGTGGTGATGCTTTTTATGACTTCCAGAGGAGGATTTGTGATGTTGTGCATACTGATGGGTGGTGTGCTTGTAATTAAAATCTGTAATGGGTGGTGACTTGAGATTCTTATGGGGAATGAATGGGTTAGTATTGGCAGCAGAGGTTCCCAGTCCGAAATCCGGTCTCAGTATATTCGCGATTGAGAAGAGTAGGGATGCTGTGCTTGGAGTTGAGTTATTATTACCATTAGTCGAGGGTGAATTATGTCTAAATTGGTGGGGATGATGGAGGTGGTGAGTAGCTCCATTAAGTTGTTGTTGCGGTGGTGGTGGTGATGCAGTTGATGTAGTAGTGGTGTCATTACTATTAGCATTATGATGGTAGTTATTAGGACTGCACAGAGATTTGATTGTGAATGAATCCTCGGATGAGTACTTTCGAGCTCTGCAAACACTTCCGAGCTCCATTTCAGATGAATTTTGGCTTAGTCTGTCATCATCTTCCAAGTAGTCTCCGGATTCACTTCCTCCAACAGGAGGGTGCCGTTGGGGTGACGTGCTTTTGTTGTTATTATGGCAGTCTTCGGTTTTGATTTTTTGTGCGTCTTCAGAATCCGATAGGACGGAACTGTCACAATCCATAAGGATTTGTTTCCGATGAATGTCATCATCATCATCTCTCCCTATACTTAAGACTTCATCTTCGTCATTCATTGGGGCATTCGTGGGATTTGTGGCTGATGCGGTTTGTGTAGGAGAGCAAATGTCTGGGCAAGATTTTGTACATGAGAAAGAATCGGGAGGAGTGAGACGATGGTTGTGGTGGCCGTGATTTCCCGGATCGGCTGCTGTGCTCTTAGGAGATTCGGGGTGACCACTCCCACTGCTATTTGGACTGGGAACGGGTATAGGACTTCCTCCAGGAAGATGCTCACTTTTCAGTAGCATTTTTCCTGGGACTTCTATTATAGTCGGAGGAGATGAGGAGGCAATTATGTCACTGTGCAAGAATGCTGGAGGACGTTTGTTGGGACAGTTGTTAGTAAGGGCAACAAGGCCCACTTCATTTACGCAACTAACGCTCATCAACCTTAATAAAGAGTCGGGATCATGTCTGTTAGGAATACGAATTTGTTCTGGTGGTGTGACAATATTCTGGAGGAATTTAGAATTGCTGTACAGACGTTGCGGTACTTGTGCTTGGGCTTGAAGTACTAATGATCCCGGAGAATGGCTTATAATGCCTTGAGAGTTATTAAAGTTATTATGATAATGATGAGCTTTTATTGAAGAAATGGTACTGTGGATATTTTGACTTTGACTGCGTCTCAAAATGTCACCAATTCCCAAAGGACTCATTAGATCAGTAGGATTGATCGGTTTTCGTGGCGTGTTAATCTTAAGGGAAAGTACATATATGAGGAATGTTAATTGATCTTTACCCTGTCAAAGTCCAATTCTTCTGTGCTTCATGCATAATATTTATTTGTCACAAGTACTTAAGTAACAACAGCACACAAATGTACATTATTATAGAGAGTTAAAACTGGGAGTAGAGTCACAATTAATCTCACTGTAAATCATGGGTCAAACGAGACAAGATTTGTGTGTAAATAGCTTAATAATAATCCTGCTTAATTAAGGAAGGATTATTGCGTTGATGATTACAACGATTATTACACACTTCTTCCTGTCCACGTTCAACAATCATTTTGAATGAGACAGAACAGACCGGACTGCTTGTAGATTAATCCGAGTGTTTTTGTGTACTCTGGAGTTGTTAACAACACTTTTAGAGTTTATAGAACATAACAATAATTTTACTCGTTGAGTAATAATAATATTTGTTGCTTCTGGTATTGTGCTGAAGGGTAGTTGGGGTCACCTCTTGTTAAATTTTCAAGAAGGAGCAATTTGCAACTAATGGCCACTGTTAAAAGTTAATGGTTCTGTAGAATGGAATAATTTTATAGAGGATGATGATGATGGTATTGCTTGTGAGAATAATTTGTGCAGGAACAGCTAGTAGCCTCTGTCTAACCCGACTTCTCCTTTGGTACTGGGATACTTAATGATAATGACTGGTAATTGAACTTAATCGATATTTATTTGCCTCATATATATAGTGAGAGAGAGGAGAGAGACTGAGACTTTACATGCGAGTGTACGCGTCCGTCTTTCCTTCTGAACAGAGTATATCTGTCTAATGCTTTTTATTATGATTATTTCTTCCTTGAGGAGGACAAGAGATTGGATTAAATACACAAACAGTACTTTTATACGATAGGGTTGTTTACTTAAGAGGTCTAGTGTGTGTAGTAGTTTGGTGATGATGGTTCTACTACTTACAGAATGAGACTAGTTGGTCTTAACAGTTTGGGGCAAGTTTAGCATGCGTGATATTCCCTACCTTCTCATTTCTATAAAGTATAAAGTGGTCTCTTTCATGTGTGTGCTTGAGTAATCTTATAATCCTCTCCAGAGTAAAAAGCTCCCACATGCTACAACCTACAACCCCAGCATACTACCTGATAGCTTTGGGTATATAAACTTACTTCAACTCGTATACGAAGATCGATCCGCCTTTGGCCCAGTCTGGCCAAACCTCTTCTCACCCTCACGAAGCCAATCCTAAAGAGTGTTACATCAACAAAAGATCCTCTCTACCAATTTAGATACGATGAATAGGGGAAGACTCTCTGTGGGAAACTCTACGAGGCAGATGAGAACTCTGGTCTCTTCTTCGATGTAATAATCCAACTCATCTTTGCGCTTTGCCACATGCGTTTGTTAATGTAATGTATCTATCTAATAGAAGAGCAAAGAATCTCTCGTAAAGATGTGTAATGGATGGTCTACGGTTGTGTAGACTGATGATGCGAGGAGAAGCAGCAGCAGATGCAAGATTCTCGTCGACCAAAGTTTGTAACTCTTACTTGCAGTATATCACAGTATCTTTACGAGCCACGAGGTAGGTAACTTGCTCATCATGTGAGATGTTCGATGCTTGATTTTCAATGTGGTTAGATTCTGCTGAGGAAGGAAATAGAAAAAGAGCTGAGCTTTTTCAAGAGACATGTAATGTATCTATAATCATAAAATTGTCTCTCCCATGTAACACACCCGGTGCTCATCTGGGGATTCTGTTGGAATCACAGAATAAAATTCATCCATGGTGCTATTTGTTCTTTCCAAACTAATATCCTAGAGATGCTTTTCGGATTTTTATGGAATTTCCTAGGGTAATAAAGCTCACGGAAAAATACCCCCTTGGAGTAATATTACTTCACGTTAAGGCGTTGGTTTTAAAAGAGATTTCAAGATACTTTTAGCTTACACCAGACTCTACACAAAATGTACAAAACGCACGGATAGATTCAATACTCCTGATACCGAAGAACCTGCCATTTACCACGTCAAAGTGAAGTGAGACAAAACTAATCATCAGATCATTTACTTTCCAACCCCAGAGAACAAAAGTATGTTGATTAAATTGAAAGGTCTTTTGGTTGGTGTGTATGTCTCGTCGTCGCATCAGATACTTTTCATTAAATTTGACTCTTTGGTGTTGTATACTAGTAAACTATATACGTGCCTTCATCACCTCAACACCATCACCCTATCCTATTTCAAACTTCATTCATTCTTTCATTCATTACTCATTTCACTCTCTTTGAATTCTATCCATTAGTTTACACCATTTGTCTGTCTTGCTTGACACAACCACGACATTTAGCTCGTTCATCGTGTGTCTCTCCTCTGACTCTGCACACCAATCCATCCCTTGACTTTCACTCTTTGAGTAGTAGGATATCTCCTTCTCTGTATTTCTGAGCTAAACCGAATTCCGATTTCTGGAATAAGTTTGCCTAATGGCTTGAGTGATTTGGGAGGAATTCTCAATTTGTTTTTCACTCAATAAAAGACAAGGAAAAGATACTTGTGTTGGAAAAGCTTTGATTCAATGATCTTTTGTTTTGTTAGTAATAAATAATTAACTAGTAAACCTTTTATATTGTACGCTTTGCAAGACTAATTATACCACAAGTGCCTTTAATTTTAGATTGTTCTAATTATTCATCCAATACAAGCAAGCAATTAATTTTAAAATTGAATGATGAAAATGACAGAAATATAATTAAATGATGGTTTTATTTTCTAAGCACATGTAGGTATGTGTGGTTGTTGCTAAAGTTCCTTTTAACTAGTCAGTAGTCAGAATTAATTGATTCCAAGTGTCAAGTGAGATACAAAAACACTCGTGATTTCATGCAAAAATTATTCAAAAAAAGATGTTGATGCAGGCTTGTTTCTCAAAATGCATTCGTCCAGTCGTCCACCTTATCACTCTGAACCAGCCGAGGTTGGTAAAATGGAACAGAATCCGTTTCCAATCAGTCAAAAGGACAGTGAGGGGAAAGTAGGAGTAAAATTGCATTCCTGGAATTCCTGACGCCTGACTACACATTTTCTTTCCAGTTCATGTTCACCCCTCAATGTTATAATGTTTACTTTATTTAGGGTTCAAGAGCATGTCTATATTACATCAGTCAAGAGATTCATCTGTCAAGCTGATTCACTTTCACTATTGAATCCCACTCGCTTTTTGTTGGTTAATTATTTAAGCATCACGCTGTAT
>JAQGAB010001361.1:0-16848 GCA_034696565.1 Isotomurus graminis
CCATAGGCATATTTCCCACTAGGATTCCGTTCGGATAGGTATGAGTTCGGGTTGTAGATAACCAACGAAGGACACTCATCTTTGCATTCTCCATCGTCGTAAAACTTTTTACATGCCTGCAAAATTGAATTCCCATATAAATTTCACATTCTTCATCGTGTTTTGCTACAACCATAATTCTTTAACTGAAGAAAACCGTGAATCCCCACGGTAGAAATAAATTACTCAAAGAAGACATACTATAGATGAAAGAACCATCGGCTTTTTTGTTCTATTCTTAGTGATGTACGAATGATACAGTCGCAGTTGTTGGCCAAGGTGGTAGTGTATGTGTTGTTAGCGTTTTATGCTTAAATACGTGTCTGTCTGAGGTAATTTGTAAAGCCTTTCTCACACCGTGTTATCATCAAACGCTCTCCACATTTTATTTGTTAGGGCAATGACAGGTGCATCCCAAATAGAAGATCACTAAACTTCCATGAAGGAATATTTCCTTTTTATCTTCTCGGACTTATTAAAACATTCGTGTTGAGTTTTAAAATGCACCGAAGGATTATTTTACACTCTCAGAGTTGTTCACATAAACGTTAAAAATGAAATCGTTCTTAAACGCTCAAGGATTTAGTTTCATTCAATGGCATTTTAATTGTGTTCAACTGCATTCCATATTTGAAGATGGTGATGATATTTTGGCGATTGGTAGAAAGGAATCAGTGATATGAATAATAGTTGAACAATTACGTGTGGGTAAACTTATTTGAAAGTGATATGCAGAAGCTAACATGATACATTATTGAAATAAAAAGAATAATAACTCTGTGCTCGCTAGCGTTGCATTTATTTTCGTGGATTTGTTGGAGTCTCAACTTTCTCCATATTAAGAGTTGATACAATTCATCACGTCCACCTTCGCTTTTCTTAAGAAAGAGGCGCATCCACAACAAAAGTGATTACACTGAATAAAGATACGTGTTCCTTTATGGTTGTAATCCAATATGAATACTGTTACACAATGTGAGCTATTGGGAGAGATAAAAATATGTATTTTTGCAAAGTTCATGTATATACAAATTCCTGAGGCTTGTTCTCCACTTAAAGGTTTGCTATCTTCCCGAATACTATTCATAATTATCAGCTTATTAATATTCATGCAGAACTGTAATTTTGTTTAGTGCATGGAGGTAACTAACTGTGAACTGATTCATAAAATATTTAACTGCTACTTGCTAACTTCACACAGGTATTTTGTTACTTCCTGATAATGAGTGAGTAAAGAGACCAGAAAGAGTTTAAATTGGACGACTTACCAAACAGTCACTTTTCTTGGGGCCAGTACATCCACCAGCACAAGACAAATGGCAGCATTGCCTCGGTTCATGCCCGTAACACCGACCTTCGTGGCACTGGGGACTGCAATTGATTTTCGAAAACTTCTGACAATTATGTGAACCTTCTCCCCAACAACCGGCTTCGCAAGATGAATCGCAAGGTGGACATTCTCGTTCAGGCTGTGTGTAATTGTAGACGTAGACGTATTTTGAATTGATGCCACTTATAATCTCTTCCCAACTGATTGTCTTGACGTGGCACAGATTGTAGTTGTTGAAAATGCCAACATTTCCTGCGAGGACGTCTGTAATAGAATAAAGGTTTGCTGTCAATGAATCGCATAATCAGAAGGAATATTGCACAGTGTGAATTATTAGGATTGTATTATGTTATCATTTGGAATGAATAAATCACAGAATGTTCATTTCATTACATTACACCTTTCATTTTGACTAATTGCCTTCATCTTTAGAGTCAAAATAGGCATATGGCTTGTCTCTCGCTGTGTGTCTTCTTGTTCAACGATACTTTCAAGTGTATTTTGATTCAGCGTTATCAATTTCTTGTGTTCTCTTATCTCCGTTAAAAGCTCAGCTAACACATTTTGTTACTTTATCCTTTTCCATTATTATTACTGTTTTCCTCGAACCTTCTCTCACGCATATTAATACGCCTAACATCTTTCGAGATTTTGCTATACAGCTTTAGCTGTTTGTATAATTTCTGTGAAAAAGCAGTCTTCTGCTTGTCCTGCTGAGTGAAATAGTGTGTGTATTTAGCATACAACACACCCAATAATCCTCTGCATACAATGACCAAACATTTTATATGTATTATTCTTTGCAGAATTGGAAATGTGAAATGCTATGTTCACAAAAGAATAGAGACATTATTTAGAATAGAATGGATGGCATTCCATTTCGTTATGCGTTCATTGTGTATTTCTTCACGAGTACAATGTGTAATCTGAGCTGTAAGTTGTGAAAGATGAAGAAGGTGAGTATTAAAGAGGTAATCCATGTTTGCCGTGTTGTCTCAGATGAAAACCAAAAAGACAGTTTGGATGTAAATACCTCGTAAAGCTGGTAGTTCCAAGTTATCCATTCGGGAGAGAGTGACCATTAATGCAAACTCGTCATCGTGGACATTAAGTCTGAATAGCGTCCGACCTCTGATGACCTGAAGGCTTGGAAGGACAATTCTCTTGACGTCCACGTGGGAGATTAACACGTAACCTGTTACTTCTCGGATATGCTGGAGAAAACTGAGATCCATCTCTTTCTCCTGGATCCACGTCAGCTCCAGATTCCCTTCGACATAGGTGCAATTCGTGTAGCGATCTTTTAAGTTGCGATAATGATGGGAGCGGTTTGAAGGCACGGACATTCTTCCATTTGTTCCAATGCATACTGTAACAATAAATTAAAAGATGGATTAATATACAAAAACTTCAACGAGTATTTTCTGGTAATCTTTGTGATAATCAGTCATAATAAGCAAGCAGAAAGCAGTACACGAAGTTGTGTAAGTTGGCTTTATTAACACTTGAGATTACATATGTAGTTAACATGTTTGTGCATGAACTGAAAAGGCAGATTCAGCTTCATCATCTTTTGAGAAGTTCGTGTGTGCAAGAATTATTCGTGAAGCGTCTGCTGCTAGGATTGCTAAACGCTGAGCAAGAAAAACTGCTGATTAGTCTTAGGTTGCAGTTATGTACATTCAATAATTCTTGAGAAATGATGAAGTGGGCTATAAAAGAGGAAGAAATTCCTTTTGTCTTAGAGAGTCACTTGTTTTGAGGGACAAGAAATAGGAGGAATGAGGGCTGAGCTTTGAAAACACTTAAAGAGATCTTAATGACAGTCGCCAGTTGGAAGATGATTTGGTGTTTAGAATGTGTTGAAGAACTGTCTGCTTGCATCCAAATGGCATTTATAATGATGGTGATAGCATCTGCATACTTGAGAATTGAAGACTACCTATATATGCTCCTTAGTGATGATGAGTATGAGAAGAAAGTATGCAGAAATCTATTTGTACACCTTGAGCCTTCAATACTACTTCCACCATTTCACCTGAGTTTATGTCGTCTCTTTTAATTATCCTGTGGGCTTTAATTTCAACCTCTTCGCTTCGCATCGCTTCTCGGAGGATGGATTTATTTTATGAAATAAAAACTCTCGGGCATGATGGGCTGTTTGAAGCTCACAATAGACGGATAGGGAAGAAGGGCCTTCTCTGGCACGTTAATTAATGACATGCTCATCAAACCATTCTTTTTTGTTTATGAAAGTGCACTTCACACACACAGGCCTTTCTTTATAATCTTTAAAAGTGCTTGGCCAGTGTAAAAAAGGACTTATGAAAAAAGAGAGAGATTACATTCCTCAATCTTCATTTTGTACTTCAACGTCTACGGAGAAGATGCAACCAACTACGGACATAATGATAGCGCAGGCCGAGTCGAGACACATGAAAAATATCATTCTTCTTCAACTTTAATAATCATACAGGCACTTTCTTAAAAGGCTGAGGAATGAGAGCCCTATTTTACCTTTCTACCTTGTACTTACATAATATTACTTTCGTTTCCAACCTTGTATTTATACTCAGGTGGTTGTTCCACCAACTATTTCTCCAGCAGTCCAGCATCATGTTTTTTTGTTAAGTTCCTTGAAACGAGATATGATGGGGGACTACACGGACAACGCTACATAACACTGGTACACTGACTGATGGTAATGGTAACTACGTACTAAGGTTCAGTAGATGTTGATGGCCTCCAACATCTTCACAGAGAAATGAAATAAGGGATCTCGTACGTATTAAAGATTTCCATGCATGTCCATTATTGTTTCGTCCTATGCATCTTCACATCTTTTTATCACCTCCTCTCTTGTATTTTAGACCCTTGTGAAGATTGTAAAAGTAATATATAAGTAATAAAATGCTTCTTGGTGATGTTTCAAACTGTGAAATCAAAGATTCAAGAGAAAATTACTATCAGAGTTTTATTCATGATGAGAAACTGTATCGCGTTATAATGACCAATCATCTCAAGGGAGATAGTCGCGCAAAATTGTAGATTGGTGAAGATTATTATTCACAGGTGGAATATTAAGTTAAAATTCATTTAGCGTACCTTCTTACAACAACTAAACTTGAAATGAAATATTCTATTCGCATAGTTCCCTTAGGCAATCATAGCACCAAACTACTCACCATCATTGCCAATAATTAGATGGATAATTGATTTCTTAAAAATCAAAGTCACGCATATTTTATTGAATTCCTCATGGTCCCTCTCCATGCATAAAGTTCTTTCTTTGAGTTGTTAAGATGGCTAAGATACTGAATTGAAGAGGCAAGCAATACAATGCCATACTAGAAGTGATCATAAAAAGTCCCATGCTGGTTAATTGCTCATCTTGGAAAAGTTCAGAGTTTGTAGAATCACCTGAATATGAGAAATCCGACAAATAGAATTGTTCACGGATTATAACATTGCTGAGAAATTATATTACTCTACATATAAAAGAAGATGCATATGTCAACTGTAGGTGACTTCTTAGAAATCAACCGCAGTCGACTAAAACTCTGTTTCATAAGCTGAACCATGTAAAATAATATAAACCTAGGATAGAGCAGGAGCAGTCAATAATCAACATGAAAATTCTGATTACTTCAACTTCGCCATTAAATAAATGAACTCTGAAATTATCAACAAAAACCAGTTTCACCAAAATGACATTCCCTTGAACCACTGACTTCACAGTTGTCGCAGACGAGAGCACCTGTCTGGAATTCCTGTGGAGGTCGTGCTTTGATTAAAAATGATTTAAGCCTGCTTAGCTGTAAGGGAATATAATAGTCACTGAGTCCATACGATACAAATTATATAATTGAATTAGGCAATTCATCTATAGAATTAATTATCGAATCCAAGAAAGGTTGAAATAATTTTTCAGCTGAGACAGAACTACTTATTAAGGTTGTGTTTAGAAATAAGAAAAAAACTTGTCATCTGAAGCGGTGGAATGCATGAGTAGTAACTAACAAACAACTCAGATAGGATAACAAATGTTCGGTCGAGTTAATTATTTAGCAGAAAGGATTCTTGAATAAATCATGCAACCGAAATGTTTCACACTAAATTTGCCGAAGAAGAACATACTGTACAGATCGACATTTCTTAAGCCTGATTTCTTAAATGTTATGTAACATGTACATGCAACAAAGTTGTTGGAATTCTTACTGCAACATGACTAGAAAAAAGGGTTAGAATATGCAAAACATTTGTTGGAGACCACCCACAGTACAATAATTCATTTTTTCAAGTGTGCGAACCCTCTTTTTCATAAATTTGCAGTAGGTAACCGAAACCGAAGAAGGTATGTTACTTTGACATGTGAACTTGATTAAAGCGTTGGTAGAAAGTATGAGTTTACAGGTATTTAAACATCTTCGACTAATAATTTAGCCCACCGTGAAATATTTTTTAAGATCACAATTTTGCTGTCGAAGAGTAGTATATACCTACGTCCAGCAACAAGAGTATTGTGGATTATACAGAAATTGAGTAAAAAATCTGCTGGGAGATGGAAAATCAAGAATTGTAAAGAAAACCCGTGTACGTGTTAACATTTTCCAGAAGTTCACACGATTGCAATGGAATTTACAGCTACGTAAGAACATGCACTTGTTTATATCATTGTCTCACGGATACTAACTCAATTGCTGATGTTGCTGTCGTCATCGTACGGGTTTCTCAAGCACATTCCAATGGGTATAATTAACTTTTGATGGGAATAATTACATTTTTTTAAATTCAGTGCAGTAAAATTTTTACTTAAATTCTACACACATTTTAAATAAACCAAAGTGATGATTTATTTAATCATTTGAAAATGATTATTGCCATACATAACTCGATATTTTCTGGGGTATCATTGTACCAATTAAAATGAGCCCGTCTAGTAAGACTTAAAAGTTATGGATGTTGCATGCAGCTTGATCGCACATCACAACGAGCAAGTGTCTGAAACCTGACAAGATTCCATATAACATGCAAAACGATCATAAATACACAATAATTTAAATGGATAGTCCGCCTGGACTCGCAGCATAAACACTCATACACACTACAACTGATTGTAAGACCTGTAGACATTAGACAGATTGTTTCTCCAATGATTCCATCCTCTTGACATTTTGAAGGCCGATTACTTTTTGAGAAATTATTGCACCTTCACTCACAGACTTTTTCAACAACATAAGAACTTTTAATTCCATACCTTGTCTTCCAAAATAATTTAATATTTCATTTGCTTGTGTGTACCATGAGCCATGACATTCATGCAAAAGTATCTAATCTCCTTGTAGCGAGATACACTGGATCGACTACTTAGAATACTTATTACTGTAGGTTGTGTGAATTGTTCCAAACAGCGATTCCTCATCGACCATATGCTCTACACGTTCTGTACTGTGACAGCATTCCATTTAATGAAGTTGAGAAATATACTGCTGACTAGTGAGCAGTAAAGAATAGTTCGGTGATGGTAGTGATTAAAACAAGGAGGGTGCCCAATTTATGACGCGAATTAAAGATTAATTTTGAAGAGTAAAGACGAAACCCACTCTGATTCACCTACAAGGAACCACACACTCCACATCCACCTTCTTAAAAGTTATAATCTGAATCACCCACATTGTTTATGTAGGAAAGTTATGTAAAGGCTGAAAGATGATAATATTCAGTTAATTGGATTTCAATAGGATAGAGAAGCTCAGTCATCCTTAGTTCATTTTTGGTGGCGAACTGAGAGAACAAGAAAAATAAAATCTTCCAAAGATGGTTTGTGCACGTAATTCATGTGTAACTTATGAAGTGCCGGTGGTGCGATAATTTTTAATATATTATGAGAGCTAACCCACAACTCCTCAACAGATAATTACTTTGATCTCTTTGACGAGCGTTTCTTTGCTTTTTACCCAAGGAAAACGGATAACATTTTATGGAAAATGATATACTTACAACCTTAACTATTAGAAAATATGACAGCACCTTATTCATAAAACATTTTTTCTGCAAATCTCCAGCAGCTGAGGGTATCTTTTGCAGTATTCCAAACAGTTTACAGCAGTTAAACGAGGCATTTCAATGCCCATCTTTCAAATGCGTGAAGAATGGGAGCTTTTCATCTTCTTCATCGTGTGCAATACAATTTACAACAACAACACGAGGTAATTCCTAAGGAGGTCTTCTTCTATTAGAGGAGTGATAGTTGTTTTGCATATTTTTGTTACTCTGTGCGTAGGAGGGTGGATGGATGCGATACATAAATTTATATTCGTACGGTGCAGCTCAAATATGCAGACTGCAGACGGGGAACCCAAAGAAAGACCTCAGTCAGATATAAGACGAGCAAGCAATCAAGAAATGCAATGGTGTGTGTGTACGAATCTGTGTCAAGTCAATGAATTGAGTGGGATCAGCTAATGTTATTTCTAGAGTACATTGCATCAAGATTGATAAAAGTGATTGAAAGGAAACATCCAACGACTGGATTGTCTAAATGGCACATCCTTAAAAATAATAAGTCGTTGTACTCATCATCGTAATGATCACATTCCCTTTTTTAATTTCAACCACGCGTGCACCAAAGGGAGAGAGAAAGAAAGACTAAGTTGAATATTGGATCACGGTTTACAGTAAATGAGATTGTTAAAAAATGAATCTTGACACTAAGCTGGAGATTTGACACATTATGGCCTGGTGATAACATATTGCGAGCATATCGTAGGAGGAAGAGCATGCAAGTGTTGATAGAATATGACCAAATAGAACTTTCAATAATCTGATTTAAGCTGGAACGTGTGATCGAAATGTTTTTGTGTCTGGTTTTTCGTTCACATGCATGCATTAGCATTCAAGTATGGATGGGAATTGGGTGGATTGGATTGCACTGGTTCATTTGGTTGGTATTTATTTGCTTTTTCAAAGCTTATCCCATTATTAAAGAACAATTCACTCTCTCATCTCACTGGACTCGACTCACCTAACTTCTTTCTGAGGAAGGATAAAATGTTATATATGATGGCAAGAAAGCAAATCTCACGCATCGTTATGTTAGTCTGGTCTGGGTGCTTCGGGCTTGGGTGTTGGTACTGGTGGTGGTGGTTCTATAGGGGGTTGTTCACAGATTCACTTTTTCCTTGCTTTATTTATTCTCGACGATATATTTTTGTTTCACACGTATTTCTTTGAGGTTTGGTTTGTGTAAGTTCATATTTTGGAATGTGAAGACGAACATTTTACCCTCAAATCCCTTTTTCGAAAAGATGACAGATAAGATTGAAGATAAATTTTTTGGGGAAAATTGTAAACTGATGAATAAGTTGAATAGGATTCAACATGGTCTTGCAAACCAAAATAAAAAGCAATGAAGCTTCTGTTTACGATTAAAATTCAATAATAATCCTTAATCGAAAACACATTTTGATGGAATTCTGCTGCATCCTTTATAACGTAAGATCCACAGAAAATTACTGGAGATACATTTTCCCCAAGTAGTAATTACAAGTAATAATAAATAATTAGCTGGTATTAAGTAGAAGTTACATCAGATGAGGTATTTTTATCTGAATATTTAGACTCGAGAGACGGTTGGATTTAAAGTATATTTTAGTGGACACGTGCTGAGGATGCATAATACTCCCCGTGTCCCAGCAGGTAGTATGTAAAAGGATTTAGAAAGTTTAAAGCAATTCAATTTATAGAGGTTTACTCCCTTTATGGGCAAATTGCTTTTATTTGCTCTCATCTCCACCAACAATGAAATGGCTCGGCAATAAAGGTGCATTTTAGCTTCAAACTCGTCTTGGCATCTCTCTCTATCTTACAAGAATGCACGAAGATTTACTGTTTAATATATTGCGTGGCTCATTTACTCCTTCATGGAATGGATGAGTTTGTAAAAGTCCAAACAAACTGTCTGGAGAAGTGTCGCGTATGCATATTGCATAAGGAGTTGAGCAACGGTTTAGAATGGAAGACCACTCTTTTTGGTAAAGGGAGATGGTATTTAAAGTGAAGATGAGAAGATTGAAGCAAAAAACTAAGAAAAACAACTTGACAATGAAACAGGAGGAAGACAATGGATTGTGAAAGAAAGGAATTTGCGTTTGTCTTAAAGAACTCTTGTGAGCCGAACCGAAAGACGCTTAAAACCTTTACGTCTATGCAAATACAGCACATATCTTCTATTATGAGAGCAAAGGGGTTGTTTCAATAAGTTTAAGTTTATTACCACTGTAAATATTAGTGTTGCTTCAAGCTTCTACGCATTTGAGTTTATGGACCATTTTAAGCGAATTAATAAACCCATTCAGCTCATCAAGATATGATGACGTGGGACATGTAATCGAGGAAATAATTTACATGTCTCAATGTCTCATTGTTTGATACATAAACGAGAACAATCAACAAAATAATTGTGAATGTTGGTTTGTTTATATTCTGGTGAATAGTACATGCTGTAATAACCTACTTAACAATTCCTGGAGAGCAAGACAGGCAGGTTTATTAGGTAAACAAACTTTCTCACGATGGAGGAGATTTCTTATAAACAATGACTCAATAAGCGCACAAATGGTGAAGGAGTACTTGTTACTTTCATTAAGTAGGTCGAAAGGAAAGCACATTGCAATGGTTTATGCAGGAGTAACAGGAGCAAGTGAATTCTACTTCACATATGTTGTTGCATGTGGCTTTTCAAGGAATAGGAAATCACTGCCAAAGTAAAAGGTGTTTCTCGTCCTGTTATGAAATCATGGGAATTCTATTTGTATAAAGAAGGATTTGTAAAAGACCAGTTGCCAGTTGCTTCGTGGATTCTTCCTGTTCCTGTCTCTCATTCAAAACCAGGAAAGACTCTCCAGCATCTTTTCCTTTGCTCATTCGTGCAAGGAAATGAGCATCCATATTCTCTAAATGAGGAAATAGAAATCCGTGTGACCTACTCAGGCAATTTGTGAGGGTGGAATAACATCTGTTCTTAACTCATTTAGTCATTTCTCATTTGGCAAGCTGTGAGGAACGGAAATGCACTTTTCTATCAACCAAACCACTTGTTGCTTCATCTATAGAGTTTGAATGAGGAGTTCTACGTTCGAGAAGTACGTGATTGTGAAGCTTGTCTACTGAAATTCTATGAAACCTTTGTTTCTGGAACACGAAGGATCGAGTTTCGTATAATAAGCAGCTTTTAATAGCCCAGCACCTGAATCCAATGGCTCCTTGCCCAACACATATAATTTAACAATAAATGAACATAAAAGGTAACTCACTTTTTGCAGAGCGATAAACCTCCAATGGTGACTGCGGGTTACTTATACTATAATTAAAGCTGGAGTACGATGTAAAATTTGACGCTGACGATAGTACGACTACACTACATAGCACCATAAATATAGAAACAATATTTCCTACAGTTCGTTGCTTGATAAACGAGATTTTGTATGGCTTTTCAAAATAGTCCATCCAACTGTCTCCCTTTTCTCCCCAAAGCAAACCTTGGATTTGTTGATGCATGTTGACTAAAAGATTTGGATGCAACGCTCCAAAATGATGTCTTTGTTTAATAATGAATTAATCTTGAAACAAACTTTCTTCTGAAGTTGCGAAATGTCATTTTACTAGAGATTCTTCCTTGTTCGCGTGTAGAATTCTAGTTTCTAGAAGGGTGTGGGTGTAGACTTGCGAAGCAAAGAAGGCTCTATGGCCTTAGTGGAACATAATAATTTATAGTTAATCTATGTCTTGTTGGTCACGAGAGCATGGACGAGCAAAGAGTTCGATCATTATTTCCTTTATGACATTATGAGTCACCGGAGTTGAGATAAAAAAAGTCCTTAAGATTGTCATGAGGTTGTCTCCAAGTCTCGAGTGATTTGAGGTTGAGATATATTTTTCAATTTCCACGGAATAAATGCTGTGTAACAAACAACAATGCAGGATTTGTTTGTTGCTGCTTGTGAGATCACATTACAACTGTTCTATACCAATATAGAAGAAGATGACCATTCTGAGGTTTTGGAATTGACGAAAATGATGATCATTAGTCAGTTGTGGACAACTTAAATTAGTATTAAACCAATGATGGTATTATTGGTTTGCGGAGATAGCATGCATGTCCTGGGGAATCCTACAGCGATATGGGACAACCACTTATCTCCTGTAATTCTTCATCTTCGTGGTTGGTAATAATAATTTGTCTACGACCACAAATATTCAGGTGCAGTCGACATAAACTGTACTTGCATAGTGTGTTGTGAGCAACAAGTTGCACAGCACAATATACGAACAGGTTGAGCTTTGAGAGTTCACAGCAAGAAAGAATCTCTCTCTGGAGTTTTTATGTTCTTTCTAGTTCATCTCATGTCACGTCATAACTTTGCTCTTGATCAGATGAAAGTAGACATTTGGAGTCATCAAAATCCAAACTTCTTTGCTTCTCTCTTACGTGAGAAAAAAGTTAGTTTGCCCAGAGGTACGTATCGGTAGAGATGTCCGATGATACTCAATACCCGAAAGAGATCAAGTAAGGAAATGCTCGAGGAAGGTTGTTCTATGTACTCTAGTATGTAGACGGATTACTTCTCAATCCTGTCAAACTTAATCAAAGCAGTCCAGCAACTATCCAGATGGTAATCGAATCTTTGTGTGTGCAAGAATCACGCATTGTTTAAAACACTGATTTGAGATTTGAGAACACAACATGAGATGAAGGTATGAAGAGACTTGAAAACTGATAGGATTATGTGGTACCGTAAGAATTGGAAACCAAATTAATAAAACTATTTTTGTGGAAAGTCAAGACTTCCTAAAAGTTCAACTCCGTGAAGAAGCTGAAATCAAACTGTTTAGTTAAATATTATTGAGCAATGTCCCTCCTTCTTCCTTATAGAAAAAATTCAGTTTATCAGTTACGCGTAGTTAGTTTGTTTTATTTCACGCACTCGTACTCTCTGCACAATATAAAATTAGTATCAGTTCCAATATATTTATTTGTAGGTCCCTTTTTATCATCAGTTGTGGAACTTTCAGCAAACAAACTTGTATGCCAACCATCCAACATATCTGTGTTTACTTCAACATATTTGTATTTATCATTTCAGATTACTCCAACGACTCCTTTTTGAGATAGTAGAGTAGTTTTGCTCTCGTGTAAGTTTGGGAGTATGTTCGTAAACTCCCGAAACAATTAACTGTATGCTCAATACTTTACACTGCGTTGTAGGGTGTTAGGAAATCTTGGAAATATCATGTGTGTACGCTGTATACACATATCATTCAAAAGGAATTCCGATCTACAACTGCGTTTCTCTTCAAAGATGATGATGACATGCACTAAAAGAATAGTCCTCCTTTCCACGTTTTAAGTTCCGGTTTGGCTCTGCAAAGTTGTCTAAGATTGCACTAATAACTCTCCACTCCTTGAAAAACAACTCTTTGATGATGAAGATGCATGCACAGTTAAATGATTTTTCTTGAGGAACTTTTGCTATATCACAACTACCAACACGATGGTACCTAATTCACTCAGAAACCAGTGCATAGACTATAATACCGTATTCTTCCACTGATCATGAGTAGCAACAGAAATTAAAACACTGACACCAATGAAGAGTTACGAAGTTCAGTCCATAATCAATACATAAACTCTCCAGTAACCAATATATTTGGAGTAGATGTGCGCAATTACGCTGGAACCTTATCAAAAAGTGATAAATGCGATAACCAGTAGCAAACAATAAACTTTCATAATTCAATGCAATGAAAGTTCCAGCAAGAGAAGCAGTTAGTTAGCACAATGTGATTGCTCGTTCGAGGAATGAAAAATGATCCACTTAATTGTCACTGATAACCGTTTATTCTTCTGCTTATCTTTACTTGTATGCTTTAATAGTTAGCACAACAATTTTTTTAAATAACAGAATCCTAATCAACCTCGCAGGTCAACTCGTGTAAGTTTCTGTGTTGCACTGAAAACAGGTGAGGTATCAAGTTCTTACGGGGGAATAAATTCGTAGGCTGATAGAGTTACCTGACGAGCACTCTAAGCTGGATTCTGAAGTACTGACTAGTTATTGAAGAAGCCTGGAGTATTCTTACAACAATACACAATGCATCCACCTTTTCGTGTTCATAACAATTTCTTACTATGCAAGCCAGCCACTAGGAATAGTACTACCACCTTCCCAAGGTGTTGTTTGGATTGCAGGTATACGAAGAGAGAAGAAGAAATGCTTAAGAAGAACCCTTTGCCATCCCATGGCATTGCATCTTTTGTAGAGAGAATCTTACTTTTTGGGTTCCTCTATATACCTCATTGGCATTTACTTTCCTATCCTTTTAACATGATCTTAATGCTGAGAGGGAACGCAGGAGACATAGTTTGTAGGTATCACAGGTAGTAAAGTATTGAGACGAGTGTGTGTAGCAGATATATGGGGAATGGATACTGGTTGCCTTGAAGGTTGAGCTGGTATCAGACGTATAGTGTTCTTATTACCTAAAGAAATCAACAGGTAGGAAGAAGGAGATTTCTTCAAAGGTAAAGGAGAGTGGTGGTGGTGGTTGAGTATAGGGATTCTCACATTGGAAAGAGTCCTTATTAATCACCGTGGGCTCTTCTATAAAGTAAGGAATTTCCAGCCTCCGGCAAACTACTTTTTCTTCGTATACCTTCTTACACACGAATATGTATCTGGGTAATAACAAGCTTCTCGGGTAGAGAAGTTGAAGAGCAACCAGCCTTAGAAAATCAACAAAGCTACAGTCCAAAGATGCTCTTCTGCTATGCAAGGAACGATGAAGATGATCAGCACTGCATCTTTTTTCACATTGATTGTTGTAAGGAAAGGGCAGAATTCTAAGTCTGATTTAGTTTAAAAACTGGCGAGGTCGTTTCGAAGTCAAGGAAGTCTTCTCTACAGTTTGAAGATCTTTCATGTCAATTGCATATGCTGATGTGCAAGTTTAAAAAATTACATAACATTCACGTAAGAAGAAGGAATGTCTCGCAGTTCATGGGAATACAATGCAACCTCAGATATATCTAATGATTACAGACAGGCAGCATGTTGCATCTTTCTGGGCAGCAGAGGAGAAAAATATGCATTTCTCTTACTCAGACTTTCCTTGAATGTCTGTGGTAAAAAAACAAATGAATCATGAAAGATGATGCAGAGATCAATTCTCAGAAAAGTCCCGGTTGGTTTTGGTATAGAATTAAGTATAAATACGTAGAGAATATAAAGAATATAAATGATTTTCATGGGAAACTGCAGTTATTTCTGCATTCAATTTACATTATCATTCTCTTTTTTAATCGAAGGGGAAAATCCATTTCTACGGTACGTTCCCATACAGTATTCATCTTTATTCCAAACTATCCAAACCATCAATTTTGTGATTGACCTTTAAAACAAGAAAAGTACATTTTTCACGGGTTTGCCCGTGAAAAGGATTAAGAACAATAAGAGTTCGCCCTCAAAATCTCATCTTGCATCAGATGGATTTAATTAAATTATTTTTTCTTTATTCGTTAGAATTAGTCGATGAAGTTCCGTAGCGTTTCAACATTGACTTATAAATGCAAATGAATGTTTACAGCCTAATAACTATTTAAGTGTGCTTGCAACACACATTTGTATTTTCCAGGTGGGATGCCCAAGCAATTTTGTAATGGTGGTAGCCATGCGAATCATCGTGAGAATTACTCACTTTACGCAAGCATGAAGAAAGCATGGTGTTCTGGTGTAGTAAATTCGTCCTTCTCCAACTTTTACCGAGTCACTACTATGATTGTGCTTGGAAGTGACTGGTACTCTATGCAGGACTATGCACTATGAAACTGCAGAATTAAGTTTTCTTTCTTCAACATGCTTGTAAAGCACCTGGACTTTCAAAGTGTGTGGTTAAATGATACCTTGAACTATAGAGATGGGGTAGGGCTGTGAGTCAGTTTTTTCTGCAGGTGTAATTTTGAGAACTAGAACTAATATTTCATCAACTTAAACCATCATCGGCATGATGCAGGAGTTACAAACATTCGGACATCTGCTGTGACGTGATAAGATCAATTCTGGTGGTTTTTGATTCTTCGAATATTACTCAAATTATGTTTCTGGTGCAGGTACAACATTTAATCAGTAACATTTGAAACAGAACAACCTGAAGTACGAAGAAACAATTATTATATGAAAAGGTGAATTTGAAGATTTTTCTACAACAAGCTCATATCAGTTCATTTCCACTACCGTATCTTCTTGTTTCTTTGTCCTAAAATTAAAATGGTGTTATTACATATTTCAATATACTTGTAAATGGATTGAACATTCGGTCACATATGAATACGCGGCATGTTCATACTGATTACACATATCCTCTAGTGTCTAGTCTGCGATATTGTGAATGAAAATAAAAGTTGTTTGAGCGAAAAAACCACGAAGTATTCTTGCAATTGTATATCTGATTAATAGTTACACTTACACACATACCAATTAGTTAGACACGGTGGAATACATTAGAACAGTTAAATACAGCCAAGAGCAGGATCATATATATTCAATTTACAACCAAATCTTGTATCACTGTAAACTGGTCAGTAATGGAAAGCATTTCAGCTCACAATAATTCAAGGTACAATAAATGACGGATTCCACTTTGGTAATTTCCATCCCTTTCATCTTCAGACAGATTGCTTATTACTGGTGCCTTAAATGAATATGATGATCATGATCCTGCATCACAATTCAAGAAACAGTGAATGGCGAAACCCAAAGATATATTAGGAAGATGTGATGAGAAAAATTATACGCGCGTTTGGAAGAGCAAGCAAGTATGGAATCAAACATGGAAGTAGTAATTTTTGCAGTACAACAAGGGCACCATGTACTCACCTGAAAAGATGATCTCATCACCAGCTATGACGAATGCAAGAAATGTTTTATATTAGTATACACTTGTGAAGTATACAAGGTATTTGAGGAAGGTAGGAGAAGAATTCATACTACTTTATTGTATTACAAGCTAAGGAATCTCTGTGCATCTTTGGTTGAGTTTCTTTCTCACAAACCTCGTGGCTCTGACTCTCTGGTGGCTATCTTCATATTCATTTTATTTGTGCTCACATGATACGAAAACTAGAAATCACAATGGTGTCATGCGATACTGCTACATGTTGTAACTTTTCCATCTTTTTATGTAAGCTTCTATATATAAGTATCTTTACTTCATTTTGTTTCTGCATTTGGTCATGTATTGAAGAAATTAAGAAATCTAGTAGTACAAACTCAGGAAGTTATTGCTCGTGGTGGTTTGTAATAAAGATGTAAATCTTTAAGTCAGTGAAATGTGCAAATATGACTATGAAGTATGTCTGCAAGTGTGGTTGGCTGTGATTGGAACTTTGTAAATAATGTCGTAGTATTGATTTGGGCTTGACC
>JAQGAB010001362.1:0-16829 GCA_034696565.1 Isotomurus graminis
TATTATTATTATCTTTCCTTCTCTCGGTGGTAAACAACGTGTGGCTGGTTTCTCGCAAAGTCTTCTTCTTGTGCCGCGCGTTGCATTTGTGCACTTCCAATTTTATCTTTCAGATTCAATATGGATTTCCTTGTGGGTGTAGGAATCGTAGTTGCGATCCTCATCGTCGGAATTCATTTGATGTGGGTAGTGTATTGCCAACTGTATCGACATGGGAAAGGACTTGGGTTTCAAAAAAGAGCACCATTCAAAACTCTGTTCGTTCTTGGATCAGGTCAGTCAGGTCTCTAAGTTTTATTAAAATTTGATTTAACTTTTGCCTTTTGTGTGTGTTTTAGGTGGTCACACCTCAGAATTGGTCAAGTTAAAGAAGACCATGTTTAGTGAAACGTACTCCCCACGCGTTTATGTTGCAGCGCACTCGGATCCATTTAGTTTCGATTGGATAAAGGAAGTGGAGACAACAGACTTGGAGAATGTTTCATACGAGACTGTATATCGTGTTAGAGAAGTTGGCCAGTCGTGGATATCTACAATTTTATATTCACTTCCGCTATCGTTGATCCAATCGCTCTATGTGTACCTGAAACACCGGCCTTACGTTGTATGTCACTTTAAATCGATGATTTTCGGTATCGTGATTTTGAATTTTAAAGACGTTCTATTTTTCATCTAGATTTTATCAAATGGACCTGGAATATGTGTGCCTTTCATGGTTATCGCCAGAGTTTTGAAGGTACGTCAATATGTTTTACTTCACAAATATGTATGCTTGTGGAAAGTTTTAAAATTTCATGTTATATTGTTTGCAGATGTTGAAATTATGTGAATGCCAGATAATATACGTTGAAAGTGTGTGCCGGGTTGATTCGTTGTCCTTGAGTGGCCGGTTGGCACTGACATTTGCAGATCTCATCTTAGTTCAATGGGAAGATTTGCTTAAACGCTTTAAAGGTAATCCAAAAGTTGGATTTTTGGGTAGGCTAACATAAAATACTTTTGCAATCCCAAGTACTTGATATACTCGAGTCATTTCTCATGCCGAAGCGAAGGAATGATCTAACCTTTCTATTTTGTATCTGATGGACTGAAAACCCTAGTTTAAACAAACGTGCCGAAAGTATAGTTAAGTTTATATCTGCAATCAATTAATTAAGATTTATACTAATTTATAGTGTATGTTGCTACGAAATATGTATTCTGTATAATTGAAAAATGCATGTGAGTGATGTGAGAAATCAATTCATCCGAAAAATGTTTCTTCGCTGCTACTTTACCATAACATAGATTATATTTCCTGTAAGCCCTGAAACTTGAGATTATACAGGTTCTACATTTTACAAATAATATATGAATGTAACTTGACTTGTTATGTATTAGAGTAATAACATTTCTATTCCATGCCGCGTATTGGTATAAATGAATAAAAGTACCACATTAGATAAGTTACATTTTTCAATGAGCTTGTAATTTGATCAAAACTTCAACTCATGATTTGGCATTGAATGAGATGAAACCAGAAGTTGGTGAGTTTATTTTCAATACATTCCAGATTCCACCCGAAGTTTCCAATAAGTACGATAAGCCTTGGGCTTAATAAACTATCGAGGCTTTCATTACACATCAAAAGCATTTGCGTGAATAATACATAGACAGGATTTCTACGAAAGCTTCATCTTTATCAACAGCCTTAGTGTCATGTTAACCATAACATAACCTCATTGAAATGATTTTATGTGAACAAACAATCCATCTCCCTAAAAAGCTACACACAACCCAGAGAGCTGCGCTGATAGGAAGTCACAAGAGATCCACAATAATCATACTCATCATTCTTCATGTGCAATAAATGAGGATTATAAAAAGGAAAAATATAAAAATCCCTATTCTCATGTCTAGTAGAGAGAGTGAATTCTAAAATGCAGACAAGCTGAATGCTACTGAATTGTAGAGTTTACATAAAGTGAGACTGCTGCAGAGAGAGACGGAGTTTAGAGAGTTTTGGTGTGTTTGCCTCATGTGAGAACACAGGTGAGCACTACTCACCAATCCAGAAAGGCGAGTGTGTGTGTGTAGAAATCGATGGTCATTAAATCGACTGTGCTTTCTGTGTTGCTGCTCTCCTACTAATAATAATTGGCATCAAATGGCAAGGAATAAATGATTAACTGTTGAGAGTGAGGTAGACCTCACCATCACTCTTATTGTTATCACTAAAACCACTTTATCATCAATTACTAAACCTCTGTGAATCCAAAGTTTAAGCTCTACACTGGGTCACACAAATATATAAGTTTACAAGTGGGACGTGTGACTAATTTACCCGTAGTAGAGAAAGTATCGCAATATTATGACAGAATAAACAAACTCCAAGTGCGACGAAAGAAAATCACCCGTGGCGAAAGTTTGTATTGTGGGTGTGTATTCATGCAGCTCCACTGGACACGGTGGGAGTGTCGGTGGACCAGTCGCGTGTTGGACAAACTAATCTTGTAAAAAGGGGTGGAGGAATCATTTTAAGGGTTTCAAGATTTTTGTGTGTCCCTCAACGACTCCGAACGAAGATGTTGGACAAACGCAATTTCTTTGCAAAGACGGTGGACCATTTGGCAAGATGTTTGGCAGCAATGAAGCCAACGCCGTGGGAAAAGGTGAGGAGACTTTTCGAATTGTGTCCACAACAAAGTGCGAACGGAGTGTTCCGGTTGGACGAAAGGGCTCAACATGCGGTTGTAGCGCTGGGGATTTACTTTTTGGAGTCAGGTCTCCAGCACAAGAATCACATTCTTCCGTATTTAACGCTGCTTTTCAAGTCCCTGCTGAAGTCTCAGTGGGTATTCCAAGGAGGACTTCATGAACGGATGCCCATGGCTGAAAAGCTGTCGTTTATATTGACGACTCTCTTGTGTGACGTCGCTGTTCTGTCCGACGAAGCAGATAGGAAGGATATCATTGCTGCTCAACTGGAAGTTCTCCAGCGACTTGTGGAATTCATCACGGAAACTGTCAAAAAGTCTTCCAACGACCCACACGGAAAGGAGGCCGTGGTTGATGTTACGTTGCCAGTGCTCCTGGGAGTAGGAAGAGCTTTCGGTCGGTTCGTGGAAATCGACGATAAAAAGCCATCGCTGTTTTCTCTAATATTTCCAAAACCATCGCCACCCATGTTGGAGAGGGATTCTAAACTGAAGCAATCCATGAAAACTATTCCTAATTTCCGGTCTGTGATTCCTCGGTCTTTGTCATCGTCTTTTGGCGTTCCTGTGATACCGGAACATAGTCCTGAGGACCCGGCCAAGTTTGCTGTACTCTCTATACCAAAGTCACTCGTGGACTACTCCACCATCTTCTTCAGAAAAGCTGGTTCCTCATACGCTTCTTACAAGGATGAGCGACAGTCAGTCAAGTTCAGCGTTGCTCAGCTTCAGATTATTCTCTCTGCTGCTAAAAGTCTCCTTGACCAAGATGTTCTTAGCTGTTTGGATGCTTGGACTGCTGATGTTCGTACGATGCAAGGGGAGAAGAATTGGCACTACAAGTCTGTCAGTGAAATCCTCAACTTAGTCATGGTCTCTCTACTCAAGGAGTGTCTCTACAGGCACCAAGAACTTCCTGCGCCCTTCACCAAAGATGTACAAGAATTTGTCAAGGGACTCTTCCTCTCTGGTCAGACGGAACTTATGCGTTACTCTAAACGAACCTCTGAGGTAGGCTCATCGCCAATTACTTCATTAGAATTTTACAACCACCTTGGCAGTCTTTTAGTATTTAACCCTACCTATTTAATTTTTGTATGTTCTGCAGGACCCCGAAAACAACGCAGCTCACAAACGGTGTGGTAAATTCCGGATGAATGTACAAACTAATGCCAACTGTGTGGAACTGTTGGTGTGGGCCATTGGGGATGAATCAGGTAATGTCTGATTTCTCATTAGTACCAATGGTTTAGCAGTCGCTTCGAATTAGACTAGACTGACCGTAACCATGAATGAAGTAAAGATATTTCCATTTTATCAGATTTCATTGTTTCTATCGAATTGGCATTTATCAACGACATTTTAATTCAACTGAGCTGCCAAAGTAATGACCCTGACGACACTCTTCTGAGCGCAAGTACATCTTGTACCTCCTTTTTGTTTGTTGGTTTGCAGTGACTCGTGATTTCTAAAACTATTACATTTTTGTTTTTCTGACGCTGCTCAGTGTTATTAAATGACTGATTCAGACTGGTCAATGTGCTCTGTACAGGCAGCTGAGTTAACTTATTCACTGATTTTTCACGCATGGTGTTAAAAATTCAGTTATTCGTTTGATGGTTCTGGTTTGTCACAATTAACAATTGTGCTGTAATATATAACTCTGATAAGCTGTGATATTTAAATGAGAACGTAAGTGGTTGTCGATTACATATAAATTTTTATTTGCAGGAGCGGACAGTCTGTGCAGTAGATTGAATGAAAAAATTAATGATTCTCATGCGAACAAACTTGCTTTAGCTCATATGCCATTACTCGTCGTTTGTCTTCAGGTACAGTCGAGTTGGATCTTTATTCCTGTTGTATTAAATATGTGTTCTAATACTGTTATGCATTCAATTAATTAATTGCCAACAGGGACTTGGAGACTTAGCAATGAAGTTTCCGACGATTGCGTCCTCCAGTATTCAATACCTCAAAGAATTTTTGATCAATCCTTCGCCGATTTTAGCCAGACTGTACGATAGGGAGGCTGCCCGAGCAACCAGTACGTACTCATTTAACAACGATATGGGCGACTTCTAGGTATCAAGTGCAGAGACATTTAACTTTTATGCTTTGCAGAGGAATTGTCTGATGTTCTCAAGAAAGAGGATGCAGCAATGGAAGCTTTCCAACGACTTCGCGACGTCGCCATCGAAAATTTATGCAGTTCGTTGAAAGCTGGCCTATCAATGGATTCAAACTGTGTTCAAGCATTTCTGGCCTCTGTTTCTAACCGTGTCTTCATGGCAGAGAAAGAGTAATCCAAATTATCTTAATCTCTTAATGTATGCTTATTCTTATATCGTAATATCTAACTCACTACTTCTTATTAATAGGGGGAATGGCCTACTAGACGAATCGTCGAACGCCACTTCATTGCTAGTATTGACTAACGCTATAGTAATGCTGGGTCATGTTGCCATTGAGCTCAAAGAAACTCACAAAACTACAGAATCTGTATTGCATTTCTTACAACAAAGAGTGGGAAAGATGCCTCCGGTGCTAGATATATTAATTGTGGATCAATTAGCCTGTATTGTAATTGCGAAATGTGAAGTAAGCTACTTGTCTTGTTTTAACGATCCCGCAACCTCAAACGAAGATACATAAAGTTGTATTTTTGTATTATTCCAGCAACACGTGTATGAGGAAGTAATGAAAATGTTTACGATGTTCACTGTTGAAGCAAGCTCTTCAGCCTATTCACAAGTTCTTGATGAACGGAAGTATCGCCATATAAGTGGGGCTGTTATGAATGCACTGGCAAATGTAGCTTTGAACCTGGAAGGCGAAACTTTAATGAGCGACCTTCTTGTGCGGCTCCTTGAACTGTTTGTGCAGCTGGGACTAGAAGGAAAACGAGCTGCTGAAAAATCTCCAGCTTCAATCAAAGTGAGTTATTAACAATAGTGTGTGTTTGGATTAGTACTTTGTAATCACATGTCATTAAATGTTATAATTAATACATTGGCAGGCTTCAGCATCAGCTGGTAACTTGGGGACTCTAATACCCGTGATAGCTCTGCTGATGCGGCGTATGCCTCCCATATTAGACGTGAAACCAAGACTTCACAAACTATTTCGGGACTTCTGGTTGTACTGTATCATATTGGGCTTTGTTTCTCGAGAGGGCCACACTGGAATATGGCCTGCCGAGTGGTACGAAGGTGTTAAGCAAATTGCATTTAAAAGTCCATTGCTTATTTGCAAAACCAGCCTACGATCTGAGTTGCGAGAACTTCAGTACACCTACGCTCTTAGATCTGACGCTGTGTCTCCCGTAAGTACTATGAAGTGCCGTGATTGAATCTATGGTCATTTGTTAATATATCCTACTGAACTGTAATGGTTTTTCCACAGTTGGAGCTGAATGAATTTAAAAACAAGATCACCATTTTGCTGGATACCTCTGAAGTGTCTGCTCTAATCAAAAATCTACCGTTTCCGCAGTGTGCATACGTACTTTCAGTTTATTGGCTTGAAATATTGCGAATTCAAACTGTCCCACACCCAAGTTTCAAAGACATTTTTGAGTATTTATGTGAACCATCAATTATGAAAGACAAATTAGGACTCTGGCAGTTCATTTGCTGGTAAGTATTTTTCATCATGAGTTGTTTAACTACAAAACGTGCAGTAACTAACGATATATTTAATTTTCTTACAGTGTTGCTGATAAAGTATTCTGCAAATTTCTGGATCTGATGTCTCTAAAGGATAAAGTTTTGCAACGAGAAATGGAGTTGGAGGAACACGCTCAATTTTTGCTCATCAGATTTAATCATATTCATCGGCAAGTACGGAAAGTAGCAGACAAGTTCCTCTCAGGACTCGTTGAAAAGTAAGTGAACACAGTATTTTCAGACTGCGGGTGCCGTACTGTGGATGACGAACAAATCCTTGACTGTTTCTATTGTAATTCGTAGGTTTCCTCATCTTCTGTGGAGTCGCTCAGTTTTACACACCATGTTAGACGTTCTGGAGGTACTGTCAACTAGCTTGAACTCCAATCCCAACGTGGACAATACTGCATTACCAATACCTAATACACCTTATAGTATTCAACTCATGGACACCATGGAAGCTAGAGAGGTATGTAAACTTAATGAAATCCTATGCCTGTGTTATTGGAGGCCTTACTTTTACTGGGTTTTTATGATCAAATTAGGCTATCGTTCGCGATTACGCAGAGCGCTGTACGGGGTTTTTACAAGAAGCTACCAAATGGGCGCCACAAACAACACGATCACATTTGCAAGAATATTTGCACAAAAGAGGATTTGACGCTCTAAAACATCACTCAGGACTTGCAATGGCATCCGAATGTCTACTTAAGTTTGCTGGATTAAATCTGCTCTCTGAATCCTTACCAGATGGTACTCTGGATAAACGACCTGAGGCAACCAAAACTAATTTGCCAAAGATATTATCGTCCCTCAGTTTGAGATGCCGCTATATGGGACAAATCGAAGGCATGCTGAGCCTAGAGAGCATTGAATCAATTACTTATCGACTTGTTAATATTGTATCTGAACACCCTAACCGACCAGAAGAAGAATCTCCAACGACAAAAGAATTTCTTGATGGTCTGTGGTCTCTGACGGCTCTTGTTATCCACACTCCAGGTATACTGCATTATTGCATATGCATTAGGTTGCATTGTAATTTTTAAAATGAATCTTCAGGGCTCAATCGACGTCTCCTACACGCCGTTTGTTGTGCACCCGTTGTGAAGTTTACGGAGAAAGTCCTCAGACCGGCAATTGAGTGTTGGCAGTGGGTTTTATCAGCTCGACGTGACCTCACGTTGCCGTTCATGCAGGAAATGTTAGGATCATGGCAGGTACAGGAGATGACTACGTAATTATAATTTTATACAATTTCAAATGTTGACACCAGTTGCAATTTTCTACATAGTGTACGGTGGAACGACGCATGGGAATTTTTTCTAGAACCGTAGCCCCAGTCAGTCCTCTAGCAGCTCACGATGGATGCCAACTGAAAATGAATCCTGCTGTCGTGGCGCCCCATGATCTCTGGGTGAATTTCATTTGTGAGCTAGTGGAGAACAGTAAAAGCTGCAATGATGACGTTATTGAAATGTTCATCTACATGGTGCATCGTACCTTGCCAATGGAAATTGGAGACCGAACATATATGACAAGAGATATAACTGCTTTGCGACCAAGATTCAAACTTCTGAGCTGTGCGCTGACTCTGTTACAAGATGATTCATCAAGGCATTCTGCCCTGAAGAAAGCTGTCTTGAGAGATCGAATATACTCGTCATGTTTCGACTACTTCTGTCAAGGCTATGCCTGGCCGGTCGAAGGGTCTGAAACATTACGTAAAGACATCAACGCACTGCTAAAATTTTGGCAGATTCTCCATAATGACAAAAAGTACATAAGGCCTGTGGGTGATAGAGATATTATTAAAGAACGCAAACACATTATGATGGTAAGAGTGGCAATGACTATACACAGTGCGGGCTATTTCATTAGCGTCCTCTTATGTCTTCTTTATACTGTCGTAGGATAAAAACGATAGTTGGGCTAGTGTCAGCGGTGGAGAAATCAGATTTGGGGACGGTTGGCTAAATACCATGTACCGCCAGAAGGATAATCCACTCCCGTTGTTGAAAAAGCGAAAGGAAAAGTATGAATTGGACAACGTAAAAGAATATATTCGGAAAAGAAATCTTATACTGGAACTGTTGGCTCAAGAGGTTCGCTATTTCTTTTACTCTTATTGTCGTATTGTCCCATAATTCCTTTTGTTGAGGAGCTTAAATATTGTTAATTTATTATCAGGTGGATGTATTAATGGCGTGGCACAATCCACTGAACTCAGGAGACCTGGTCATTTCTGGAGAAGCTACAATTAACACTTGGAGATTGATGAAATCGTCCGACAAAATGTGGAGAGAATCTGTCAGACTAGCGTGGGAGATTAATCCCATATTGGCAGTGTACTTGCCTCAAAGGCTCAAGTCTACTGAGAAGAGTGTAGTATCGGAGGAAGTGTCAAGACTTGTTCGATATTGGCCTGAAAACGTGATGGATATTCCAGAAGCCCTGACGTATCTAGTTACGTCAGACGTTGTACTAAATGACATTCCCGAGGTAAGATGTGTTTGTGGTCGTATGGTGTCTAATGCTAACGATACTGAATGTGCGTAATAGCAGATAGTAGTGCTTTGTTGTTAGTTGACCAAAGACTCATTTATGAACATTTTTTACAGCTGTCGTGTGTCCTAACGTGGGGTCCTTGCGTTCCAATCAGGGCGTTATCGTTCTTCAGCAGACAATATCCTCCCCATCCGATCACAGCACAGTACGCCGTCCGCACTTTGTCAGAATACCCGGCAGAAGCAGTATTGTGCTACATACCCCAATTAGTTCAAGCTTTGCGACACGATACCGTAAGGAATTATTCATGTTTGAATTTCAGTTGGATTCAAGCAAAATCTAACTGAATGTATTTAATTATTTTGCAGATGGGCTACGTGGCTGAACTAGTGAAATCTCTTGCCAGAAAATCTCAACTGGTAGCTCATCAGCTAATCTGGAACATGCAGACGAACATATTCTTAGATGAAGAGGGTCATCAAAGAGATCGTATGTTTTTTAGTGTAACTTGGGAAAATTGTGTGATTGCCTGTTTTCTACATCCATCTTGGTTGCCTGTTAATAGCTGCTCTGGCGGATACACTCGAGGCCCTTATATCCTCTATCGTTTCTTCGCTTTCCGGAAATGCGAAAGTATTTTATGAGAAGGAGTTCTCATTCTTTGACAAAATCACTGCTATTTCTGGAGAAATTCGAAAATATCCTAAAGGTCCGGAACGGAAGAAGGCTTGTTTGGACGAGTTAGATAAGATAGAAGTGGAGCAAGGCTGCTACTTGCCGTCAAATCCTGAAGCATTAGTAGTGGACATTGATCCCAAAAGTGGAACTCCTATGCAGAGGTTGGGAGCTATACTTAAAAATGTTAGAAAATAGCATCTAACTCAATCTTGTAATTTTAGCGCTGCTAAAGCCCCGTTCCTCGCTCGGTTTCGAGTTAGAAGATGTGGCATTTCTCAAGTGGAATCAGTTGGCTTGGGAATTGAAATATCGGATCATGGTGACGGGAACGTTGCGAGTCTAAACCCAGAAGTTTGGCAAGCTGCTATTTTCAAAGTAGGAGATGATGTGCGGCAAGACATGTTGGCGCTACAAGTCATAGCTTTGTTCAAGAATATATTTCAACAAGTGGATCTGGATTTGTTCCTGTTTCCCTATCGCGTGGTGGCCACAGCGCCAGGAGTATGTATTTATTAGTACCATGAACTTTGTATCTTCTGAGCAGTGAGCTTATTCAGTGTACTTTTTTGTTTAGTGTGGCGTGATTGAGTGTGTTCCAAACGCTAAATCTCGTGATCAGTTAGGAAGGCAAACAGATGTGACTCTGTACGACTACTTCAAAAAGCAATTTGGAGATGAGGAAACAACTGCTTTCCAGGATGCTCGTCGTAACTTCATAAAGTCAATGGCTGCGTACAGTGTAGTCGGCTACCTCCTGCAAATCAAAGATCGCCATAATGGAAATATTATGCTGGACAACGAAGGCCACATAATTCATATAGGTACGAAACTAGTATAGCAGCATATACAAGTTGCAGATATGCCCATGATGAGCATTTGACTCTTTCTCATTATTAACGTTTAATTCATAATTTAGACTTCGGATTCATGTTCGAAAGTTCTCCTGGTGGAAACTTGGGCTTTGAGCCTGATATAAAGTTAACGGAAGAGATGGTTATGATTATGGGTGGCAAAATGGAGGCTCCGCCATTTCGTTGGTTTGCTCATTTATGTGTCCACGCCTTCTTGGCAGTCAGGTATGAAGTCCGGCCTTTCAGTTAATTCACTATAACAAATAGTATCTCTAACAAATAACTTTTGTAGGCCGTATTGTGAACCGATCGTCTCCCTGGTGTCACTGATGCTGGATACGGGATTGCCATGTTTCCGTGGACAAACAATACGGTTGCTTAGATCGAGATTCAACCCCACCGTGAGTGAACGAGAAGCAGCGGCATTCATGATGAATGTTATCAACAACTCCTTCCTGTCAATTAGAACCAAGACCTACGACATGATTCAATTTTACCAAAATCAAATACCCTACTAATTGTGTAGCTAATTGGCTGGAGTGAACCTAATGTGCATGTTAGTCTTTGAGAAGTATTTAGGCCTAGTAGGGTTCTGAAATTGACAAACTAATAATTATGAAATTCACGTGATACTCTTTCGACAATGTTACAAGTATTATGAACTGCTCTTGGAGCAACTTCATGTTCCAATCCTTTGCAAGTATTCTACAGACATATAATTCAACGGTGAGAAATATTGTTTGACTTTAAGAGATTCAATGACCACGCGTAATAATATTCGATGTGATTACTAATAATTGAGCTGGTGCTATTAGAAGCGTTTTAAAAGAGAATATATGTTTGCCTGTTACTATATATAGATACATATAATAAAGTTATCGTTTTAAAATATATCCATTGTTAAGTATTTAAGTAGGTTAATGAAATGAGAAAGAAAGTGTTGCTCGTAGTCAGAAGTAGTATCAAGATATTTTGAATTATTATTCTTATCAGCAGTAGTAACAATATTTCCCAAAGTATATTTCTCTTGGAAGATTATCGTAGTACAAGTTGTAGAGAAACTAATAACAAAAGATACTAAGTCTGTGAGTGACTAGATCATGAATTAAAAAAGTAATGTTCTTGACAAGATTTTAACTAGTGAATTACATATCGCATTACCTCAAAACTACGTAACTTCTAATGAACTCTGCATAAACTATTATAGTTAACATCCAACGAGTCACCATATGTTACACTGTGATACACCTCAATGGTGTTAACAGTGAGAACTGTTACAAATGGCCTTGAAACAGAAAAGTACCACGGACGGTATTCGAAACTTTTAACTTCCAGTCCGTTGAACACCTTGATTGGATTCGAGGCCATCCTTTGAAGACCATTCAATCCCATAAACTTGTGGATTTCTAGTCCATGAGATTTTGAGAGTAATGCTACGTATGGCTGGTGAGCAAACTCAAATACGGTTGATGATACCAATCCCTGGATTGTTAACTGGTGATACCGGCTAACCGAACGCTCGAGTACTTTGAACACCTGAAATCACATAGAAAAATATTCTTGACTGGTTCTGAAATATTAATATATGTGAGAAGAATAATCATTGGCGTACCTGCAAGGTACATGGTCCATTTAATGATAACAACTGTGAGCCTGGAGATGGAAGAACTGCATACAAGACTCCAAAACTCCGGAACACGCTTCGAATTGATCCGGAACTGTCATAATGTTGTTCAGCTTCTAATGAGAGAGACTTTGAACTCCAATGGTAATGATAAATAGAAAAATTCTGATCTGAAGATAACAGGATTCCGATCGTTTGGTCATTCAATAAGACTGCTTGAACCGAAGAGTACGATCCGTTCACTCCATATTCAGTTACAGTTGGCCTTAACTGCCCATGTGCATCCCATGAAATGATTTTTAAGTGTGAATCTGTGTCCAGAATGATCGCCACCGTTCGGAAATTGTCCTTGTCAGTTATCACAGTGAACGCAATGGCTGTTCCGGAGTGGAGTGAGGCAAATTGAGACAGCCGTCCCCTCTCCTGTATGTAAGTTACATAGACTCCGGTAGTGAGATTGGAGCAATCTGAAGCAACCGTGTAGAATACGAGGATTCCAGTGTCCCCCAAATCCCCAGCGTGCCATTCTTTTACTCGGCCCAAGTTAGAACGAGTCTCATTAGATTCCACAGACTGGTAGAAAAGTTCGGGATCTAGTTTCAATTCGTACTTCACAATTTCGCAAGATGAGGATGATGTGAATAGGAACAGCTTTTCATAAGCAGATACGGTAATAGTTCGCTCCACCTAAAAATCAGTGGAAACATAAGTTTAAATTAGTTTAACATGAGACTAAAGACTTCTCTTGAGCTTACTTGTTTCTCTAATAGAATTGTCTGATGCGAGTCGAAAGAGTCCAGCTTCACTGGACTGTGTGAGAATTCTTGTGTGGCATTCACAACGCTGTAGCATAAGTTTTCGTATTTCTGCTTAGCTTCTCCAATTCTCTCGTGAACTTCCGCAATCTCGGCATTTTTGCTGTTAATTAATTCCTGAATGTCAAAATCCTCAAAATCGCCATCACCATTTACATCTTCTTGGAAAGTTATTCCCTGTTGAAAGTCCCATTCGCCAGTGATAACCTGGTCACCTTCTTGTGTTAACGCTTCCGACATTATTGATTCCACTGTGTAACCATCCACCGGTTCGGTAACTTTTACATCTCCATCTACATACACAGGCTGATCGAAGACCACAGGGGATGCCAAATAAAATTCTTTCGTGATGTCTACCACATCGTTTTTGAATTCAGGACCAAAACAATTCACGTCCTGCAGAATCGTTATTGTCCCATTAAAGTTCTTCTTTCCGTACAACTCATAAGGCTCGTTTGACTCATTCTGAAAGTACAAATGACAGTTAGAAGTTGTATTTTTATTTTAAAATATAAAGACGTTGTATGCGTACCATTAAAGTGTCTTGGTACTCCTCATGCAAGTCGTGTCCTAGCACTAATCCCGTCACATGAAGGTCTTCCCCAGAAAATATCATTTTCTTGATCCTCAGCTTATTAATGGTTTGATCTGAATCCAATGGAATCAAATGATCGAACCGGTGACCCTGAATGACTTTTACATTCGTAATGGATGGAACTTGAATTTTATCAAACCAAAGATATGCTATTGGGGGTTTTGTGTCGTTGTAAATCAGAGGAATTGAATTCTCTACCAAGTCTTCCCATTTTACGTTGTCTATTAAGACTGCCTCCACACCTCCTGTGGCATGAAATGATTCGGAGACAACCAGTTGATTGAAATGCACCACAGACAGGTGCACATCGTCACTTAATCGCAAAATCTTGGTATTTTGAATGTCATTGGAGTTGTAGAAATGGGCTTTAACTTGATTATTGATGGTTACTGGACCAGTGAATGTTTTAGCTCCGCTGAATATCAACCCACTGTCATCCATTTTGATGAGTCTCGACAAGTATTCATCTATATGCTTCTTATTAAGCGATCCATCTACTTTTAGGGTCAAAGTATCCACATAATCCAACTGCAAGTTTCCATCGACCACGTGCACATTGTTGTTTTTAGAATAGTACGAAGCTAATTCGGTCAACGAAACATTATTGATTTTCCCGTCAGTGACTAAATCTCCGTCAATATGGACATCCCCGAAGAATTTCATATGGCACTCAACCGATTGGAATTCATCTATCATTAAAATACTCTCAAACGGAATGCCATTTAAGGACTGCATGTCAAGGCTTTCGAGAACTTTAATGTAGTGAAAGTTCTGCTGACCAGTAAACTCAACATCTCGGGCATTTTGACGAACAACATTGTCCTGAAATGTTAGCAGGTTCACACCACAAAACTCATCCTTTACACGAATGGGTCCTTCCAAAATGATAGACTAAAATTGTGAAACAACATCAATCAAGTTAAAATATTTTAGATTCAGGTTATCAGGTTCAGCATTAAAAGTTCATTTTGTGTACCTGAAAATGCCAGTTTCCTTCGAACACCACAGTGTCTTCTGAGTTCAATGGAACAGCACTGCGGTAGATCCCGTTGAAATCATAGTCAGATAACCACCCGTTAGTAAATTGTATGCTACCATTCTTCACGGATAAATTCCTTATCTTCATGAATTTGGAAAACTTAATCTCTTTTAAGCCTTCCCTGAGACTGTACTCTTTAAGATGTGAGAACTCTACTCCATTTAAATTCTCAAGAGTTAAGTCTTTCGAAATCTTGACTTGGCCATTCACTTTTATTTTTCCAGGGATAGTTTCGTTTTGAGATAATGATATACGGTCTCTCATCCATTGTTCCAGGTTCATACCGCCGATAGAACCAGATTCAGGAAGATTAATTGCACTTGTAACTACTGCAAAACCAAAATCAACTTAAGATTTTAGGACAGAAGCTAAAAGTTATGTATTTAGTTAGGTACCCAAATTAGAAAGGAAGATTTTGCCGAACGTCAACGGTCCCAGAAATTCTTGGCTTTTTCTTCCTGAAATCACTCCAACCTTTGACGGGTAATCTTCAATTCCATTAACTGGTCCCTTTACAATTAACTTCTTGTTGCAAACGATTTCAGCAAAGTGAATTTCATGTCGATGGATGTCATTGAGGTATATTCCATTTAAAGCGATTTCCTGCAGATCAATGTCATTGTAGTGACCCAATGCGTACAGTTTGTTGAACACAATCTGCTTCGTAAATGTAATATCTCCCGTTAGGTTTTGATCCCCAGATGTTCTCATAATTGATTGAAGTGGAATTCCATTTATTTTATCATCTTCTATCGTCAAGCTTTCCACGGTTAAGTTCGATAGAACAGTCGTTTCTCCTGGAATTTCGCACTTGCTTCCTTTCTGAAAGCAAAACTCATATAAAATCTACGCTCTAAACTTTACTAAAATAATAGACAACTTACAAACATAATTAAGTGTCCAAAAGCTTCTAAATAGTCCAGGTCGTTGATACGATCTTTAATTTGCAAATTGTAGAAGGTAACCTTAGATTCAAATTCAACGTCACCGTTGATGACATAAGAATCTTTCTTCTCATCAAGTGAGTCTTTGCGCATAAAGTCATCCAAATTAACCCCATCCACCAACCCAGCTACTTGTATGTCTTTGTCCACAGTGACTTCTCCCTCGAATGTCCATTTACCAGTAATTGCCATAGGGAATGCTTCAGTAACAATAGATTCCACATGTTTTTCATCCAAAAGATTGCCCACTTTCACCTGCAACCAGAGAGTTCATTTATATCAAACAACATGATTAATTAGTACCACCCATCATACAAATGAAAGCACACCTGGCCAGCTTCTATTTTTGAGAAATGTCTGATTCCATACAGATGTATATTATTCGACTTCGTGGAAACAAACCCATCGGGGAATTTAACATCATTCCATTTTCCGATGTGCAAAGAGTCTGCAGTGATTTTTCCCTGTACTTCTTTCTTTCCAGTTATAGTCCCATTGTAATCAGTGGTTATGATAGAGTCCACAAATTCAGAAAAGTCTTGGCCCATGATTTGACCAACATTGGAATTAGAAACTATAGTCAAAGTGTCGAAGCGATATGGTGCTGTAACTTTTTGGTCAGCAGACCGTAGCAGAATATTATCAAAGTCATATGTTCCCGAGGTTTTCGTGTTATTTGTCACAATAAGTCCATCAATGAAGTTGCATCCTGAAATGAGACAAGTGAAACTGTAATAAAAATTACTTCTGATAATAATTAGTTGATTAGATTACCTGATATTTTGTTAGGGAAAATGACTTCGTTCTTCAAAATTCCTCCGTTAACTTTGGATACCTCCACATCTCCATTAAAATTGACAGTTCCATTGAAAGTCGTACGACACTTGAACAAGTTCTCTTGAGTTTTCACAGCCAAATCCTGGACAAGTAGCTCATTCAAGTAAGACGTTACCAAATTGGTTACGATTATATCTTCGAACACTAATGAACAGTGTATTTTGCTGTATTGAGACTTGAGAACAAAGTTATCAAAGTATTCTTTCGGTGCTTTGTAGTCCTGAATGGTCGCCACAGACACAAAATTAACATTAAATAACTCTGCTTTAATATCTCCTGAAGCATAAACAGGCCCAGTGATAACTTGAGTCTCTGATAAGTTCACTTTAAGCGCATCATTCAGCAAATGCTCCGCTGCCGCCAGGTCGTGTTGTAGAGTTTGTAACTGTTTATTTAACAACGATGATGGAATGTTGAAGTCATCTTCAGTCCAAATTTCATTAATGAAGGTGAAGGTTCCAAATATGTCGTCAACTGTTGGGGAACTGCTATCGACATATTCTGGCTCCATTCTCAGCTCAGGAGTCCGAAGTTCTTTCACGTTCCAATCACCGGAAATAATATTTGGCTTGTC